>APFE031108310.1:12345-30737 GCA_000404065.3 Pinus taeda
TAATATGCTGGCAGGTACTTCTTCCTGAACCTCTCCTCAAATAATTCCCAAGTAACTGTGTCTGGAGTGAGGTGTAGTTGATGCTCCAAGTTACCCCACCAATTCAGAGCACTATCTTTGAGTTGGAATATTGCTATTTTGGCTTTGGAGTTGGAATTGTAATCCCTTAGTGCAAAACACCTTCCCATCCCTTCTAACCAGGCTTCTGCACGCTCACTGGCACAACCACCTGCAAACTCTGGGAGCTTAATCTTCTGGAGCTCCCTCGTAATGTCCTCCACTAGAGGTCTCCTATCATAGTCTCTCGATCCCTCGGGGTTCCCTAACCCTGATGAAGGGTGTTCCCCTTCCATTTCATTTGTTTTGCGTCCTCTTAAGGTTTCATTAATTGCTTCTAGGGAACACAGGATGAGAGTCAATTATGGCGAAGGTAATGGGTTATTCGAAGGAGGTCCTTGTGAAGACTCCCCAGGTCCTTGGTTCCTTTGCGTCCTCACCATTTTGAGATGCTCAAAATCTGCACGATATCTAAGACTTATTAATCCATTCTAGGACTTGTCCCTCTTAGCTGACTCATATACATGATAGTCATAAGTGTTTATTTTATGTTTTTTTATTTTTAAATTAAACAATACCATTACGTAGAAACCCTCAGCAAACCCCCTAATAATTCACATTTGAAGCATCAAGAAGTTAATATCGTTGATTGGTCATTTACATCCATCCGTTGTACAAACACATCAGGGCCAACAATGGGAGTGTCACTATCTCAGTCCAAGCCACTCTCAGGAGTAATCAAGGAAAATCATCACTCACCTTTATCAAAATCCAAATCCTAAATGACTCGTAAGTGTCAAAAGAGCTGTATAGGTAAAGGTGAAAAGCCAAATGTTTAATGACTTCTAGTAACAAAAGTACAATTTGTCTAAATGGCATACAATGAATGATTGAAAAGAGTCTACCAAATATTCTAGTCTACATTTTAGTAAATATGAAGATGCCTTTGGAGAAAAATGATAAAATCATCAAGTTATAGTTGGAATTAGCATCTATTATGCCCATCAACAAGGTAGTTGCAATTGAATCCTGAATGATTCTCTACTCATTTAGATATAATTCTATCCAAGTATCTATGTTTTTAATGACAACCATTCTCCCAAGTAATTAGTTTCCTTTTAACATATAAAAAGATTATGAATATTAAAAATGATTCCTACAAGTTCGATTCCCACAGGCGGCGAAACATTTATTTTAAAATTTAAATCGGAAGCCGTGGGTTCGATTCCCACAGATGGCGAAACAAGAATTTACAGTAGTTCGATACTCGTGGTAGAAGAATGGCATCTTGTTTCAGAAATTTTACATAGTCGTAGGTTCGATTCCCACAGGCGGTGAAACATTTATTTTAAATCAGAATGCGTTATTTGAACAGTTTTATTTTTCAATTATATTTGTATAGATTTGGTAGGATTCTTGATTAACTGTCGTTTCAGAAATGGTTTAATGTTGGGGAGATTGACTTGAATCATAAATTGGAATTGGTTGCAGTTTTATTTTTTATACATTTGGTGGAAAAAGTTTTAATTACTATATAACATGGAATCGGAATTGTTTAATGAAAATGGATTTTATGGTTTAATATGCTTGGCAAAGTCAACGTGAAGAACCCTAGAACATCATTATTTCCTCAAATGAGAGTAACTACGCCCAAGGAGGAACACTTTGATACAACAACTCTTGGATTTGTCATTTGATCTCGTTAGTTTGTGATCTCCTACTCTAATGCAATGACTAAGTTAGCTAAAATGCTATGACTGAGAAGAAGCAACATCAGTAATAGTAGGGTTTAAGAGAAAGTCGAAACCATCCATGAACAATGGTACATGCCTGAAGGTTTTGGGATAGGTGATGGCACAGAAAGGATATAGATTTAGGATCTTGCAAACATTAATATAATATTTGAAAACTGGCTGTGAATATTATATTTGGCAGTTAAATAGTATGAATCAGAGAATTGTGAAAATAATGGCTTGATTGAATTGAAGGTTGATCAAACTGGGATTTAATGAATTTTGGCCTCTTTAAGAGAAGCCTCGATGGAAAGCTAAAATGCAAATGCAAAACTATTCTAAAATGTAGAAAAGGAAATAATCTTATCTCAAATTGGAACATTATAGCCTTCTCCCAATTCAGGAGAAAATTAACTAAAACTGAGGAAATGATTGTTGTTATGAATAAACTCAGAATTAATGTTAAGTTTACATTACAAATTAGTTTGAAACTTACAAAACATGAATGCATCTATGCAGGTGAATTTGCTTTCATAAAAAATTATTAAAGTAATTTCACTTACATGCCCAGATTCATTTAAACAAATTTCAATAAATAATTTACATTAGTTAAAAGAAACAATTCATTTCAACCAATGTAAATGAAAGGAAAATGTGTTTGTAATTGAAAAAAAAAATTATTGTTTAGTAAATTCCAATCTCAATGAATTCGTATTAATTTCAATTTTTCTCTGCTCTTAAGAGGTAGCTCCTACAAAGCTTCAATAGCATAAAATAATTGATAGGACAAAAGTGCTCAATATCATAAGAAAATACACTATTTAAAATACAAATTAAAATCGATAAGAAAAAATTTAGCAACAAAAAATTAATTTACATTTCAGACAAACGTGAACAGAAACAAAAACTTATTAAAATATGGCCAAAACTTCATTACAAAATGTGCAGTCCATGAGTATCTTCGACTCAAAGAAATTTCTTACAAAAGTGCAAAGGGGATGTTACTCTCAGAGCCAACTACACTCACTCTCTCTATATATTAACTCAAGGGGCCTAGAGGGCCTGTCTTGAGTTGTCCTTTGGAAATGACTCTTGTTGGTGCTTACCCGTCACACATCCCTTGTAAACACCATTCGGAGGGTTGATCTCTACCTGGCCATTTTTTTTTTAAAGTACAAGTGATTCTATCCATTAACATATATGGTGGAACTTGCATTCAGGGTCAAAGGTAACCAAGTGAAACTTAGTGAAAAACATAAAGACTTGAGCTGTCCAATTTGTTCTTGGCATCTTCATTGTTAGGTTTGAATTAGAAAGGCTGGGAACTGTAGCCAGTTTGCATTTGTCTGAAATTAAAATGCTATAAACAATCTTCCAAGAGGTGGCATGGGCTGGCCAATTGCCCTATGAAACTATAAGCGGAGGTAACCAGTTCTAAACATATTATGACACACACCAGAAGATATAAACACAAAGCTTGACAGGGAGACAAAGGAAAACTAGAGAATGAATTCATTGCAATAGTTGAGGCAGCATAGGTCAGGATACAAAATAGATTAGTGGCATCCAAATCACAACTCCTTTTTAAGAACAGAAGTATCATGTTTCTTCATATTACAAGACATTCATCTAATAAAAGGCAGAAAAGCGAGGATCTTGAATAGCATTCAAAACCCAACTTGTATGCTATAGGTCAAGGATCTCTCCTTCAAAATTTATAAGGCATCTCATCTTGGGTCTGAAAGGGGCAAGCATGCAGCACCTTCAGACATCATGGGCACTATTACAAGAGCAGAACTGTTGTGTAACAAAATCACCCTTATTCAGGATTATCAATGAAACAAGCATTCCTAATCCTTAATTGATGGTCTTCTCAAGGATGGAGAAACTGATACATGCCTTAAGCAACTAAAAGCAATGGAAAAAAAATGGTTCTGCACCGAATGTACAAACATATACGGCATTAATCAGAGAGCTTTGCAAAGAAAATAAGAACCTTGAAGCAGAATTACTCATCAATAAGATGCTGGAAAAGGGTTTGATTCCTGAGAATGACATCTCATGTTGAATTTAACAATAGCAAGACTATAATTTTCTCTCTGACCAAGGTTGGCTTGAAACACTAATTTGGGCAAGCTGATTGATCTCCATAGTCATATAAAGGAGGTAAGTGTTTTTATCTTTTAAGAGATCGGTGACAAAATATTTGAGGGCTCTGTTGGTGTGATTGAGGGCTGAAATGTTTCTTCCCGAGGCTTATATGATACTCTGTAGCATCTGATGAAGGCTGAGATGATTTCGAAATACATGGAGATGATAAGTTCCTTGGATAGTTATGAATACAGCTAATCAGTTGTATGTCACTGTTCTTTTAATGCAAAGAGTGAACTGTAAGTGAAAGCTAGGTTCTCTGCTCTTATTTTAACTTCAAATTGAGGAATGCATGCATTTGTCATTGTCTATTTCACATTTGTATCATGATTGGATAGATCTGATGCAATGGTTTACCCCATTATATTTCTGGCAATGACTAAATTATGAGATCTCCTTTTGTCCAACTTTAGGCCTTTTGAAGTATATATACATCAGAGTAGATTGTGTCAGGCTTTTATACCTTGATCCTGGAGATTGAACTTTCTCTGATCTGGGAAATTTTTTTTTTCTTCGTCTGCTCATAAGGTGTAAATAAGCAAACACGTGAAACTTGGATGTGGACATGGCCAGTTTATCACTCACTTTAAAACAGTGGAACGAGTGTTTATAAGGGCACTAATACTGCTATCCAGGATTTTCTTCTCCTAATACTGCCAATGATCTGTGGCAGATACGCATGAGTTGAAACTCGTTCACACGGATTTAAAGCCTGAAAATATACTTTTTGTTTCTTCAGACTCTGTGAAGGTTCCAGATTGCAAGGTAGATTGCTGTTTTGTTTGTGATTGAGATTGGCATAATATATCTGTTATCCCCCTTAGATTTCACAATCGTCTGAGATTAACATTTCGAAATGAACTCTGATAACATAATTGTTGTTCAAAAGAGTGTGAAGGGATTTCCAGATGACTTTAAAAGGTTGCCAAAGTCAAGTGCAATAAAGTTAATTGATTTTGGAAGTACCACATTTGAGGATCAAGATCACACCTCAGTGGTCTCTACAAGGCATTATCGAGCTCCTGAAGTTATTTTGGGTGAGCTTAGAAAGTTTGTTCTATGGCTTTTCCATCAGATCTTGATAGGACAATTGTCAATTGCATCATGTCGCGTATACATGCCCTTTTATTTACAATTAATGTTCTTAGCAGGGCTTGGATGGAACTACTCTTGTGATATTTGGAGTGTAGGGTGCATACCTGTGGAGCTATGCTCGGTAAAAAATTTAGACTAGTTTCTCTTGGATTTGAATGGTTATATAGATCCCGGCAGGAATGATATTTACAGTAGTAACTGTCTTCAAATTTTCAGGGTGAGACATTGTTTCAAACTCATGAAAACTTGGAACACCTTGCTATGACGGAAAGGGTATTAGGGCCTTTGCCACATCATAAGATGAAAAAAAATCAGAGTGAGTATTTTTATGTTTCTCAACGAAATATTACCTGGATCAGATTATTAACATGCTATAAAATTCAGTATACCTATGGTAAACTATAATGTTTAATGTTAACCTGTCAACAGTAGAAGATATGTGAAATATTTTAGACATGGACTCCGTGAATGGTGTATCCTCCAGAGCAGTAGCGCGAGAGGGGCGGGAGAGTTCATTAAATTTGACATCGATATTGCAAGATGCGCGTTCCTCTTGCGAGAAAGTGCGGAGCATAGCTTAGTTTCGGTGTTATATCAGAAGCAAATTGCAATTCAATCCTAACAGAAAACCCAGTTGTAGCACACTCAAATTGGTAGATCGTGCAATCCATGTACTCCGCCGGTGCCCTTAATAGGCTTCATTGCAGTACAAGGGGGCCCTAATTTCCCATCCTATTTCACCATTTTAATGAAAAAAACAGAAAACAAGGTTTCACAACAGCGGGCAAATCCTCGTGACTTAATCTGAGAGAGGGCATAACGCTGCTACCTAGCACCCAGAGTGTCTGTATTGCACTTTGACGATTCAAACTCTGTTCCTAGTCATTATGAAGACTCGTTAGCTTTGTCATTGATGCTCTAGCGTTTTGACGACCAAGTAGGACAGCGATTTTTGTTAGTGACCTCGTCAGAAGGGGTGCAGTCCGGGAAATCATGAATACGAAACAATGTTGAGCTGTCTTCTACCAGGAAAAGCCTCATTTCATTGATGTGAGCAGGAAGATCCTTCCCTTAGTCCTCGATCAAACATTCTCAGGAAATTTCCTCTCCGCAGCAGGTGGGAAGGACGCACAAGCAGGAGGGATGCGGTAGGAGTGGTACTTATAGACATTGCACGCTTAAACTGAAGGGCGCTCTAATGTCTTGAAGATCACTAACAATGGGGACCTTACCTGAGCCAATGGAGATCATCCCAAAGGACAATGGAATTACTCCTACAGTTGGCATCCCCCAAATGCAAAAATTATTTGATGAACAAAGGAAAAGAGCGAGAGAATTGATAGCAGTGGCCATCGGGCGACGGAAGCTACTATTGCTACTACTACGCCCCCACTCCCACCTGGTGGAACGAAAGGAGCTCATCAGGCATTACGGCAAATACACAATAATTCCTTGTATATATGCATATGGATAAGCAAATAGCCAGTGTTGTGAAGATAGTTCTAGACGCTACTATTGGCTCGTTTCCAGGCACCTTCATTAACTCTCTGTTTTTCTGTGACCCGTATTTACTCTGTTGTTTTTGTATGTTTTATTTATGGAAAGGAATTTTAACCTCCCCATGTGGGCGCCTTTAACTTCCATAGGGTATGTTTGAACATCTAAGGTAACCAGGCAATATGAAAGGGGAGGTAAATTAAATTAACAATTTGAGAAAGAAGCCAAAATAAGGGTCCATAGGTCCTAGAGGTTTAACTTGGCTCTGATACCATGGGTAAGAACCAGATTTCTATTGTTAGAGCCTCAATCTATTATACACTAACATATCTATTTTACTGTTGATTTGCAAGTAATAAAAGGAGCTTGCTGACCTTCTCACAAATTTTTAAACATTTAACATCTTATCATTTTATCATAAGCAACATAAATTAAGATGAGCATTCCATTGAGATCAACTTAACAAGAGTAGTTCATGGAAAAATACCTGTTCCGGCGGTTGATGATGATACCTTTGTAGTATAGCTCCAGCTGAATGCTCCTTCTCACCGACCCAACCGGATTTACCACCCAGCCAACTAGGAAACAAATTCCTAGCCCAGGAAACCTCCACAGGTTCCCTAGCCCTCCGTGCCCAAGTCCAACTAGATATAGTGTGTCCTCAAGGAGAATGTGCAAACCATATAACAATACTTTCCTCCTCTCAAACCCAAGAAACCTCCATAGGTTTCCAAGGTCTCCCTAAAATCATAACAAGTCCAAACAATCACAACCAACCCCCACAATCATGAGCAAAACCTCCCAAAAACTCTCCCCTTCTCTCTTCTCCCTTCCCTTTTTATACCCTCCTTCCCTTCTCCATCTCAACCACCTCTCATTAATGTCATTCACTTCTCACCCATCCCTATAGTTGACTTCTCTTCTCCCAAATAAGCTAGGAATACATTTGAAAATGTGAGATGTAATTACATGGAGAGGACCATGTCTACTCCTTAATAAATGTGAGGGTACATTGGGTAATGTGAAATGAATATATATATTGATAATGAGTTGGAGAGGACTATGTATTCTCCCAAGAAAATGTGAAGGTACATGGGGGAATGTAAAATGTAATTACATGGAGAGGACCATGTCTTCTCCTTAATAAATGTGAGGGCACATTGGGTAATGTGAAATGAATATATATATTGATAATGAGTTGGAGAGGACTATGTCTTCTCCCAAGTAAATGTGAGGGTACATGGGGGAATGTGAAATGTAATTACATGGAGAGGACCATGTCTTCTCCTTAATAAATGTGAGGGTACATTGGGTAATGTGAAATGAATACATACATTTTGAAATAATGGAAGGAGACAAAATTCTACCCAATATTCAATTTGAGAAAGTAAGTGGAGAATTTAAATAATGGAAATCATGAATTTTATATTAGACCTATATTTCTCAATATTTTTAGATAATGTAAACATTAACAAAATTTGTAGGATAAGATTTAAATGGGGCATTACAAAATACATGTCCTTAACTATTAGACTTGCCCAAAATAATATTAAATGTATATGCTTCCCTTACCTATGAAATCATAAGAAGAAATACATGTTCTTAACTATTAGACCCACCAAAAATAATATTAAATGTATATGCTTCCCTTACTACAGTTATAGCCAAAGTGTTTTTTCAACACCTTTTAAATTGTTTATTATTTACCCGCTATATAATTCTGTGCCATAGTAGTATCAAACTTTTAGATTGCAGTCTACTTTATTTTTGTTTACATCCCATTTTAGATAGGATAAGAAGAAGTGTTTCTCAATATAGACTATAATTTTCCTAGATATTGGATCTCATCACATCTCTATGAAGTCAATCTATTTACCATTTTTAAGGTGTAGACTAATTAGTTTGTGTGGGATTTAGTTTCTATTGGATTCAGTTAACGGAGCTTCCCCAATCTTAGTAATATGATCCAGCAAGTGAGATAATCATTATTTCATCTAGCATTGGGGTTGGCCTTGGCCTTGGCCTAGGTGCAGCTTAACTGGAAAAAGAAATAAAAAACTGATTTATTTACCATATATTTGGTTGGCCTTAACTTGTATTGAGCTAGCAGAGAGTTAATACGTCGTCTGGTCGGAATTTAGATTGCAGCAGTGAAAACGTATATGAGAATTTTCAAAGTAAATAATTTCCACAACACAGCCATATCACACATAGGTGTAATGCCCTGAGGCCAATCATGATCAAGAGTATCATCTACAAGAGGCCGGGGTCCTTGGTTTAAAGGGGCGTTTTCTAGGGTCTTGTTCCAAGTAAAACTGCAGAAAAAATTGCAATTGATTTCATTCATGCTCCTTGGTCTTTGAAAATTCACCTTGAGCACCAGCGATTGCGTGAAGGTTGAAGCAGAGGCTTATATAAAGCATTAGTTCTTTGGCCAGATTATATTTAAACTACTGATCTCTTACCTTCTTTACTTGCATACAGACTTGGTTTCTTTACTTGCATACAGAGATGTTATGAACCAAAATATAGTGAGATATACTCAAGCCCATCGACAAATAATGTTGAAAAATATGATGACAAAAGTTTGATGATTAAATTTTCCATGATAAATAAAGCCTGCTTGGAAATTCACAAATATAAAGATGTGCTCCATCACTATGTCAGTTTAGAAGGGGCAATTCAAAATATATACCATTCATCCTACTAGTGAAATATAATCATTTAGCGTTAAATGAGACAAGGTGTTAAAAACACAAGAAGAAATTTACATAAATCTTTTCAAGAAATGTACAATATGTACATGAACACAACCCAAAACTCTGTTAACAGCACCACCAGAGGTAGGTTTTCACCTACTTAAATTAATGGGAAACCTTCAATCAGGCTTTCAAGGTATTCAAAACACTCAACTAGAAATTTACATAAATCTTTTCAAGAAATATCTACATGAACACAACCCAAAACTCTGTTAGCAGCACCACCAGAGGTAGGTTTTAACCTACTTAAATTAATGGGCAACCTTCAATCAGGCTTTTCTGAAGCAAATATGGTGTGCACAGTCATCAGTTGCCGGAGCTGCAACTATTATCAGAAGGTAAGTTGGCAGGGCTTAAAAGAGCAACACCGCCAAAAAATGGAGCTGAATACTTATCATGAACAACTCTTAGCTTATTGCTTCTTGAATTCAGGTGGAAGTTAACCATGAAGTGTGCACATTCCCTGGAAATAGTCAAATAAATGTTATTACTTCACAATGTACAGAGTTGACTAGATGTGTGCACATTAGTCAATCTTTACTATATCTAGTATTAGATAAAATTCAGACAGAATAGTCGATTAGTGCCAACGTATAGCTGATCAATATAAATTGTTTTTTGACTGTAGCTGATCAGCTATGTTTTGATATTATAATCTATAGATTGCGTACCTGTAATTGCTGAAGACAATTAAGATGTCTAGGCAATCTTTAGAAGGATAAACTCACTAAAAGCGAGATTTCTTGAGATCGAGAAGACTTACTTGAGGTCTGCTTCAAAGTAGCCCGTGTGAAGGATAAGTGTTTTACTCCAACATGGATCCCTTTTTAAAGTGCGTTGAGCAGTGTAGACAGCAGCAGCAGCAAGCATTGATGGACTGTATTTGATCATTATGTAATGAAGCAAACACAGCTCAACCAAGAAGAATGCCAGATTTTCCATCTGATGCATTTTGATAATAAATTTCAAGGTTTATAAGTGCAGCAGATGATTGTAGGACAGACATTTAAACCAAGAAAAATGCTAGATTTCCAAGGCATTTTGAAAGAAGATTTGATCGATGTAGCAGATAATTCTTCCAACAATATAAAAGAAGCGGCAGGGTTCAGACTTTACCACTTTGTCAGAACCAGCTGCCTTCAGAAACCTGACGAGGAATACATACGCAGTGGGAACTGTAAGATTGAATTTCAATCGATTTAAGATTGTACGCTCCTGCAGAGTATTATCATCAATTTATTAGTTCAGATATGTCTTTGCAGATTATGTCGTAATCCAGTGAAAAAAAAAAGAAAAAAGGACATCAGTTAGAGCTAATCACCATGGCCACTATCTGTTCTGATGTGTATTCCTTTGGCAAGACGCGGACCAAGTCATTAACCTGTAGCCAAGTATGAACCGGATCCTTTTATGTCACGTTGCCACAGAGGTTATGCTTCGCTAAGAGTAGAGATTACAGTTTAATAGAGTGTGTGCAAGTGTGTATGTACTTTCCAAAACCCAAACAGGTCTTCTATTAGCTATTAACTAGGCTTATACGCTAAAGGTTTACTTATACCTCCCCTTATGGATGTCAATATGCCATCCTACCTTTGGAGGCCAGATTTCTTCATATTTGCATGCTATAAGCATTGCTGTGATCCCTACTAATTGTAATTTCCTCTTTGGAACTGTCTCAGCGGAAAGGTATCTATCAATGATGTTCAGAGTGAGATACAATGTCTCCGGCATTAGTTCAAATTTTAGATGCACCTGCAAAATATTAAGATTTTGAGGTCAAGCCTAAGAAACAGCCCATATAAACCACTTCTCAATCAAAGCTTGAAAAATAGAACTAGCATACGAACAGATCGATACCTTTATCAACCAATCAATCAAGACTGCCCTCATCTTCCCATTGATTTCAACCTGCCTTGTCATATAATCTGGAGGTATGCAGCTAATGGTCTGGAATACAGTGCAACCATTTTTTACTGAAAGAAAATAAAGCTTTACCTTCAATTCACAAAAAACTGCAAACATTGACAGAGAGACATACCTCAATCTTCTGGTAGAATTTGTATATATCTTCAACATATTCAACGACTGCCAATTGGTTTTCGAGGTCCCCATCATCGATGCTAGGAAGAACCTCATAAGAGTCCCTGCGTACATCCTGAAATACCCTAACAAATATATTAATCATTTTCATCTCACTTTCGTCATAAATAAACACAAAGCTATCTTGAGGCTATAATATCCACTGGTAATTGGGTGTGGATGTGGGTGCTTTTGGGCCGTGTATGTCTGTATTTTAACCTGCGGTAGACGCAAAAAGTATCAGTGAAATAGTACAACTTCCAATGTTAAGACAAACCTCACTTTGCCTTGCTAGCATTGCAGTCAGTGATTGCGTTCCAGGTTTCCTTGTTTTCAGTTGGTTAGGTGATTTTAATCCGCTTTCTTTTGCACATAAATGTGTGCTATCACCAATAGTAGTGACAGTATATTTGCTGGAGCTGCAACTGTTGTCAGCAGGTAAGTTGGCAGGGCCTAGGAAAGCAACACAGCCAAAAGATGGAATTGAATACTTCTTATGAACAACTCTCAGACCATTTCCTCTTGCATTTAGGTGGATGTTGATAATTAAGTGTGCGCATTCCCTGGAACAAGTCAAATGAATGTCATTATTTCACAATGTACAGAGTTAACTAAATGTGCACACACCCCATGCAGTTCGATGTGCACATTAACCAATCTTTACTATATCTTTTATTAGATACAATGCAGAAAGAATGTGAGATGATTAGTGCCAACATATAGAAAGTCAATGCACAATATATTGGCTGCAGCTGATCAACTATGCTTTGGTATTATAATCTGCAGATTGCCTACTTGTAATTGTTGAAGAAATCTAAGCTGTCTACGTAGTCTTTCAAAAGGATATACTCACTAAAAGCAAGTCTCAAGATGCTTTAAAAAGCTAGAAGACTTACTTGAGGTCTGCTTCAGAATAACCTGTGAAAAGGGTAAGTGTTTTACTCCAAGATGGATCCTTCTTCAAAGTGCATTGAGCAGTGTAGACAGCAGCAGCGGCAAGCATTGATGGACTATATTTGATCATTGTGTAATGAAGCATGCACAGCTCAACTAAGAAGAATGCCAGATTTTCCATCTGAAGCATTTTGATAATAGATTATATGACTTATCAGTACAGCAGAGGATTATTATGATTACACTCAAGAAAAGATGAAACCAAGAAGATTTCCTGAAGCATTTTGAAAGCAGATTTTATCAATGCAGCAGAGGATTGTTCTGACAATATAAAAGAAACGTTTACCACTTTATCAGGACCAGCCGCCTTCAGAAACCTCACAAGGAATACATATGGAGTGGGAACTGTAAGATTGAATTTCAGTTGATGTAATATTGTATTCTCCTGCCAAGTATTGCTATCAATTTATTTTTCGAACTGCATCTTTGGAAAGTATGCCGTAATCGAATTAAACATAAATATTTCAGTTAGAACCAATTACCATCGCCAGTATCTGTTCCGATGTGCATTCTTTCGGCAAGATGCAGACCAAGTCATTGACCTGTAGCCATGTATGAACCAATTCCTTTGACGTCAATAATTTTTAAGCCATTACGCAAAATCTTTTGTGCTGTTGCATGTAATTGTGTGTACTTTACAAGTAACAAGAACCAACCATGTCTTCTATTGACCAGACCTATACACTAAAGACTTTCTTAGAAAATGTTTGTAAGTCATCCTACCTTTGGAGGCCAGATTTCTTCATATTTGCAAGCTATAAGCATTGCTGTGATACCCACTAATTGTAATTTCCTCCTTGTAGTAGTGTGAATGGAAAGGTATCTATCAATAATGTTCAGAGTGAGATACAATGTCTCTGGCATGAGTTCAAATTTCAGATGTACCTGAAAAATTTAAGATTTCAATCCAAATTTCAGATGTACCTGAAAATTTTAAGATTTCAATATCAAGCCTAAGAAATAGCCAATATAAATGTCTTGTAGATACAAGTTTGACAGCAAATGAAACTAGCACAGGAATAGATTTTACCTCTATCACCCAATCAATCAAGATTGCCCTCATTTTCTCGTTGATTTCAACCTGCCTTGTCATATAATCTGGAGGTATGCAGCTAATGGTCTAGACATATGATGCTACAAAATTTTAGTGAAAAAAATAAATAAAAAATTACCTTAACATTCCCAAAAACTGCAATAATTGACAGAGACAAACACCTCAATCTTCCGGTAGAAGTTATATATATCTTCAACATATTCAGCAACTTCCAATTGATTTTCAGGGTCTCCATCATCCATGCTAGGAAGAGCATTGTGGCAGTCCCTGCATGCATCCTGAAATTGCGCTTATCAAGATTACTGAACTTCTTTTATCCTACTTACATCAAAAATAAAATATACTCGAAGATATCTGAAGTCTATAACACCTGCTAGTAATTTGGTGTGGATATGCGTAGCTTTGGCTCATGCACATTTGGATTTCAACAAGTGCTAAACAAGAAAAGTATCAGAGAATTAATAGCACTTCAAGCAATACGACAGACCTCGCTTTGGGCTGTTAGCATTGCAGTCAGTGCTTGTACTCTGGGTTTTACTGCCTTCAGTTGGCTAGATCTTTTTAATCCACCATTTTCTGCAGTTCTATCGTTGACATCAATGACAATATCCTTCTGAATAGCCGTGGCATATTGAACCCCCCTTCTGATAGTATGCTTCTGATAGTATGCCTTTCCTTTTTCCATAACAAGAATATCCTCTTCTTGGGATTGCTGTAATCAAAGTGAGAAAGATTCTGTGAGATCTCATGCTTTGCTCTCACAGAAAATAGAAAACAGAATAAACCATTATCCTTAGAGAAGCTATACGTCATAAAGCAACTTAAACCAGGAACAATTTAAAGCCTAGGAAATAATATTGACATGGTCATTCTAAAGGCCGACAAAGGGGGCGGCACAGTGGTAATGAATCGTGAAGAATACATAAACAAAATGAAAGACACCTATATAACAGTGGCAGCTATAAGAAGCTTGAAAAAAAAACTATATCTAGGATTACTAGACTTGTCAAAAAAATCATTAAAGAGACTAATTTGGATGATAAACTAAAAAAGCGCTTTACTCTTGACAGTGAAATTACTCCTCGAATTTAGGGTGTCCCAAACATTCATAAAGCTGATGTCCCCCTCAGACCTATCGTCAATACTATATACGAATTCACAAAGTATGTGGCTAGCACCCTAGCCCCTCTAGTTGGTAAAACCAGCACCTGAGAAGAAAAACATCATTTTAAGCATAAAGTTCGGGAAGCCCTTGAAATCATCAAACAGCCTCAATAGAGATATAGAATTAGAAAGTAGCAAAAATTGGATTTCACTTCTCTTCCATGATACCAAGGAATAAAAAAGTTTTTCCCCTCTCTTATCATCCTTAACACTCTTTATCAACCCATCTTCTCCTCCCCTGCCCCTCCCCCCAAACTCTCCCATGAATGTTTTCGCTCTTCTCTGTTTCGCCATCAACCTCTCATACTTCACCAGAGTTAAATATCCCCTTTTCGTGGGACTCCATTCTTTTGCCACTCCCTTCTTTGACTTTAACCTTTGTTACCTTGTAATATTAATAATAATAATTACTAATATCACATACATAATTAATATCACTTTTATCCTCAATTAATATCACTTTTATCCTCTAATAACATGATTTTAAAATTAAGTAGAAATAAAAATCTATATTAAAATACAAACCGTGTAATTTCAGAAATCTCAATCTCAAAAATGAGATTCGAGGATAAGATTTGAGATTCCTCGAGTAAAAAAAAGGCAACAAACTAAACATACCAAACATACCCAGAAAAATAGAATACTAAGCAGGGAAATCAAGCAAACAGGTCACACTACAGAGGTTTTGTGTTTTGCCTACATGCTAGTGCAATTGCCATGGAGGTTGTCCTTTAAAAAAATCCTAGGCCCTGTTCAACAGTTTTCTTAGAAAACAATCTTTCATGTTGCTTAACCGGCACTGTTTAAACTTTAAAGGTACCTGAGTGCTGGAACTGGCTCCCTTGTTGGCATTGACAACCAAGCTTTCTTGGGACCTCCTGAAACAGTAGTTAGTCCAAAAGTTTAGGACGGGATACTTGAGGCAGAGGTCACTGAATAGAACAACAGAACTGCAACACCAGAAAGCCAATTGCAGAAAGACAAGGCTATTGGCAGGGAATGGATTTATTATATAATAAATAACATCAAACAACATACTCTGTGACACCATCTTTGTTGATATTGCATTTGGGATTCAGAGCTCCAACCAAATTGCCAATGTCACCCAAGGCCCTCCTGTTGTTGTCGTTGACTGGCATTGCCTTTCTGTTGGGTGCTCCCATTATAGGACCTGCCATTTTGCAGGCACAATTATGAACCTACACATCCCACGACATCTAATCTTGAACTTAAAATCTCTCGGAAGTTTTCAACAAGCCCACTTACCCTTTTTGGCTGCATCTGGCTCGGAAATAATACGCCTGCGGAGGTTGTCTTCCTGCACTCAAAGGCATCAAAAACAAAAGCCTAAGCATAAATTAAATGTCTATTATTCATTTTGACAGGGAACCCAGCAGTTCCAACTGATACAATCAAATTACCCTTACCCTGGAAAACATTTTGGCTTTTGGGGATGCTGGAATTTAGTAGCCTGGACTGTTTCAGCAGATGGGGAAACAGATTTGGATGCAGCAAAAACGCGCTGCGCTTATCCCGCACTTTAGATGCCAAGGTTTCTCCCAAAGCTTTTCTTGGCATATAAGACTGATTACCAAATAAAAAAACAGAGGTTGTTTATTGCGCTCACCTTCAACTAGTTACACATAAAATGCAAAACATACTATGCCTGGATGTTTGACAGCTGAAAAGGCTGTTCAGCTGAGCTTCTATTAACATCATACGATAATCACACCCATTCAGCTCCAAAACACCAAATTCAGCTATAATAAGTTCCATATTAGGCACAGCAGACCACAATTTCTATAATATTAATAAATCACGGCAAGAGGACAAACCTGTGCTTTGTTTTCTGAGTTTGGTGAGGCGCTCTGCTCTCTTGCTGAGTGATGAATGAAAACTTGAAAAATCCAACATAGACATATAATTTTGGAAATAAGTGAATCAGAAACTGAATTGAATTCGAAATGCCCAGAGCGTCTTAGTACCACAACGGCATATCGCCGGGATGGGATATCGCTGCACATTAACGGCTATTTCGCTGGTGACGTCTGTATCGCGCGGCAGAATTGCTTTTCCGGTTTTTGAAGTGAATGTGTCCCACGGCTGACGTCTGTACCGCGCGGCAGAGTTGCTTTTCTGTTTTTTCGAATGGTGTTGACTAACTCTGAGATGTCCTGGAGTTTTTTCAGTTGGAATTTGAGGATAAAAATTGAAGGGTTTAATATTTTATCGTTTAAAATGTGTTCTTTTATTTATTTTTTTTCAAATGTGTTTTTATTGATTCTGGATATTTATTCCATTGGGATATCACAGGATGTGTAGGTTGTCCCAGATTTAAAAATTAAAATTAAAAATTATGTTTTAAATAGAAAAATAATGTTAATCAATTAAAAATAATGAATATGTTGTAAAGTTAATTAAAAGTGAAAAATGTGGTAATCAAATGTTTAAATATTATATTTTTAAAAAATATTTTAAGAGAGATTTAATATATTTATTTGAATATTTTATGTTAACTAATTTAGGTCAATGTTAGATCTAATACTTCTGTGATCTATATCGTAGATAAATGTCTTTTAGATTAATCACGTTATTAGGATTTGGTTGACTTTTCAAACCAACCAATGAAAAATAGCAAAGATACATTATTTTACAATAAAACAATTCATAATAAAGTAAGAAAAATTAATTAAAAATGAAACAAAATTTGACATATTTCATATAAAGTAGTAGTTAGAGGTTTTTCATTATATTAAATAAACTTATTATAATAATAAAAAATTTAAAGAGTAGGGAGTAGAATTGGTATAAGAATAACCAGGTTTTTCATTATATTAAACAAAACTAATTATAATACATAAAAAAATTTAAAAGGAGTTAGGGAGCTTTAGAATTGGTCTAAGAATATTAACATATGAAATAAAGTCATTAGGATAGAATATTATATATGAATACAAGTAATTAGGAGTTTTATTTAATATTATCTAATGAGCTTTATAATATTGTAAAAAAAATGATAAAAAGGAAGGGTTAAGAAAATGTTATAAAATATTATTTATGTAAAAAAAAAAAGTTAGGAGTATATTAATAATAACTATGTTAAATAAATTAAAATAAATTATAATATAGCAAATCTTAAATAGTAATAAAGAGATAAGGGGCTATAAATGAAAAAACACAGCATGCAACTAATATTAAAATATTTAGAAATAGACACATTTAGGACCAAGGTAGGGGTTGGAATCACAAGTAGAGGGCTGGAATCCAACTCTTACTCAATTTCCATCCATCATCCTTGTTAAGATTTCTAGCATGTCTCTCGATTTCGATAGCCTCTCTAAGTTTCCTATGGTGGAAGTGATCAACCCTGGTAATGACTCGAGAGTCCTCAATACAGACATGGTGCTTGGGTTTCTCTGCCTTCTCGGCTAGAGCTGACGAGCAGGAGCGATTGTGCCTAATGTTTGTTGCATGCTCATGGATTCTTTGGTTAATGGACCGACCAGTTTCTCATATGTAGGGAATACCACAGGAACAAGGAATTAGGTAAACACCTGTAGAATTGAGGATTCTGTGATCCATCAAAGTTATAAGAAGAGCTTCGGCGAAAATCACATATAGAAAGACCTTTGTCGACGTGTTTCGAACCAACTAGAGAGCTTCGGCGAAAATCACATATAGAAAGACCTTTGTCGACGTGTTTCGAACCAACTAGTGTGGTTCATCGTCAGGACAAGTTGAAGAAACAGATCCAGCAACCCTGTTTAAATAGACCGAGCAGAGACTCCAACGGCTATAAACGACTCTAGGACCCAGGGCAAATATTAATTAATTAATTAATTTAATTAA
>APFE031108310.1:40199-61436 GCA_000404065.3 Pinus taeda
TAATAATTAAATTAATTAATATTTGGCCTGGGTCCTAGAGTCGTTTATAGCCGTTGGAGTCTCTGCTCGGTCTATTTAAACAGAGTTGCTGGATCTGTTTCTTCAACTTGTCCTGACGATGAACCACACTAGTTGGTTCGAAACGCGTCGACAAAGGTCTTTCTATATGTGATAGGTAAACACCTTTCATGTCCTTAGGGTAGACTAGGTCTTTAACAAATCTAAGAGAATTCTTAATGGTTATGAGAGGTTTGAACGAAGATGAGACATTATTCCTCCTATTAAACACACACATGGCAGAAAGCGTATGAAAGCTAAAACATGAGAGTACATTTTTTATTAACAAATGATATACATTTATAGTACATGGTGTGATCATTGGGTTCCACATCCCAAGGTCTCTTGGACTTCCTTAGTCTATTCGGCTTCCACACTAACCCATAGAGGATTAGGTGTCCAACATTCCCCCCTTAATCCGAAGGGTTATGTATGAGTCCAGGGAGAGAGCTGTAATACAAAATGTGCAAAAATGCATGGCAGCACTAGGCTGAATGTGCTCTCTAAAATGTTGGTATAAAGGGCAGTGGTTTAAGGATGACCACCAACAATGGAATGCTTAGTGCAATTCCTAGAACTCTTCCAAAATTGGCAAGAAGCTGAAGTCTTATGCTGAAGGAAGTGCTCCTATTGTTTTGAAGAGGGAAACCTTCAACCATGAAAGCGAGGTCTCACCCCGCATAAAAGGGAGAACTTCAACTTGAAAAGGGAAATCTCAATTTGTGATGGTTTAAGGATGACCAACAAATCTGGAATGCTTAATGCAATTCCTGGAATTCTTCCAAAACTGGCAAGAAGTTGAAGTCTTCTGCTAGAGGAAGTGTCCCCAATTCTATTGCTAGAACTCTTCTGAAACTGGCAAGAAGTTGAAATCTTCTACTAGAGGAAGTGTCCCAAATTCTTTGAAGAGGCATTACCAACTGAAGGCATGCTCAGGGGAATCTTTGTCTCTGGCTACAACTCTGAAACTGGTGTGGCAGGTTGTGGCTCAAGCTTGCTTGATGTGACTTTGAAGCTTGTAGATGACCATCATTTCCCCCCCTGTCAGGTACAAGGTGAGATGATGGAGAAAACTCAACTACAAGATTGTTCAATACTCTTGAACAAGTTCTGACATGTGACTAAAATATCTCTTGGTTGTTGATGCCTATTGCCAAGAAGTGATCCATCCAAGATGAATCTTTGTTCTTACAGGAAGTTTGTTTCTGAAGCATCTGTTTGAAGAATGACTGATTTTATGACAGTGCTTACATGGATGAAGATTAAAACAATGATCTTTTAGATGGCCAACTCGGTCACAGTGTTGGCATTTCACAATCTATTATTGTGGAAGAGGGGCAGAATTTGGAACAGCTGAAGGTGAACTGTCACGAGGAGCAGGTGAAGATGAACCGTCCTGAAGAAATCCAACACTTTGAAATTGGATTGGTTTGGAGTAGTCTGGAATATGAAAGGACACGTCCTTGTCATATCCAAGACGAGTTATGTGCTTGTTGTGGACAAGCTATTCCCAAGGTCTGATGATGGGCCTGGGAAGTGCAAACTAAACTTCTGCATCTGCATGCAAATCTGCTTCTGAAATAAGCACTGGTTCTGAATCAACTTGCTGCTTATGGGAGTCTATTTCATTGTTCTGAATAGAAACAGGTTCAGAATGATGACGCCAGTGTTCTAATTCTTCCTGCTACAGTTGAGATTCAAGCTGCAAAAAATCAATCTGTTCTTGTGCATATTGTAGACAGGTCTGCATTTCAAAGAGAGAGTCTTTGATGATTTTGACTATGTTTTCGACAATAGAATGTATTAGTGTATACAGTAACTCTAATACTCCATAAAGTCTTCCCATTTTATCAACAAATCAAACTCTGTTAAATACATTTATTTTAACTTATTTTCAAAGATATTAGAAGTTGCTCCAATTTCGATTTGCACCAAGTTTTGGCTGACAACTTTTGGAATAAGGGGATAGCTTCTATATACTTTAATACTCTACGGGAACTTCAACACTGAACACAAAAACCATAATGAGTTTTAAATTCAATGCCACAACTAGGGCAACAACAACTGCAAATAATAATCCCCTAGCACTATATTACAGAAATACGTTGCCCTGGTACATATATAATGACTCAGCTCTCAAGATTGAGGCCACACGAATCTATTCAGCCATATAAATCAGACAAATATAATATATATCAGTCTAGGAATGAAAAGAGGGATACACACTATTAAATAAAGGATATATACGCCTTTGGTATAGGGAAAACATGCCTAGAACTGATTTCACACTTCAACCGTTTCAAAAAAACCCTTCACGAACTGATAAATGTATAGTAACTCGGCCTGGGACAGTGCTATCATAATAAACTCGAGCCATAAGAAAAAATGTTGCTTTTATAAGTCCAGGTACGCACCAACTAGAGATATTTTGGCTAGCTAGACAATATTAATTCACCCCTCCAAGAGATAAACTCAGTCAACAATATTAGAAAGGGAAAACCCTTTACTTTCATCAAAGAACTCATCCTTGGAGACTTCAGTGAACATGGCATCTTTAATAAGTTGATATTCGATCTCTGAACTCAATATTTCTCTCAGAACTCGTCTTGGGTACATATGCAGTGACAACCAAACCTCTTTTGTACTGGTAAAATCGGTCACAATGATGGAGAATTCGGCAATTCACTTGGCATAAATAATCTTTGGAAATGCACCAACAATTTAGCCACTAAATTTGAGCGAATGAATCCAAATTTAAGAACTCGGCCCCGACACTATTCAAACAGCACTACAATTCTTCCAATAATTGTTCTAAATCTGGATACAATGGTTGATCCGATGTAGCATTTCAACTCTACAATAACCAATATACACTCAAAATTTGCTCCTTTCTGCACAGCACATCAAAGCATCCCAAATCTGGAGATACAATGACTTAATAAGGCTGAAATCACTCCCTTCAAACAAGCCACAAGTTGCCTTCAAAGCTACAACATTATATGCAGCCCATGGTGTACAAGTCCAACAATCCCACCAGTTTAGTTCTCCTCTCCAGATGTTGATCTATGCTCGGAAATGGCTCCACGCAGCAGGATAGCAAGGAATGGCTCAGTTTTATGTTGGTGTACCTCCAAATGCACTAGTGATCCTAAGGAATGGCTTGCGGCCTCTATGAAGACAAATTTCGACCTAAGAAAAGAGAGCAGAGTGACTCAGCCTCCAGGAACAGAGAAATTTTCACCTCTAACTCCAGAACACGTTCTACCCTTGTCTAGAGGATTTTCCCAACAAAAATGTGAGGAAATCTTGTCCTTCTCCAACTATAGGAATGGCTTCAATTTTGGCTTAAGTCTGCTACCTGAAAATTGAAGAAATAGGAATAGGAACAAAGGGAGCGTATGGTGATGTTATGCGTATGGAAGCCGCAGGAGCAGCATATGGGATCCACAAGAGCCGAGGGAGTCGAGGGAGCAGTGTATGGGAGTGTGAGGGAGCACTGTATGGGAACTGCAAACTGTTATAGGTGTATCTTTTAATTTTGTTTTTCTAGAACAAATTATACAGTGCTCAAGCACTAAAACAGACTTCAAAAACCTTTATATCGGACCCAGAATTTAACACATTGTTGATATATAACAATATGTAAATTTCATTATCGCACAAGCAGTCTCTTCTTCCTTGAAATTTGAATATACAAATAGAAAATAGGAACAATAGAACCTCATAATTACTCTAGCGAGAAGAATTGAATACAATGGGTTATTTGGTGGAGGACTTAAGCTCCCAATGACCAAGAACAAACCCAGAAATTATTTCTTGAAATATCAGTGACCAAGGCAAGCTACGAAACTCTCCTCTGGAAGCTTCAATACCTACTTTCTTCTAACAACGGTCATATTAGCTATCATGAAATCCAATTTGCATCTTAGAAAATAAGCAATGGCCACTGATACACGCGCAGTAGGGATAATCTCTAGATCTGGTTCGAATCAGCCTAGGAAACATGTCCCTTACTGTGTTTACCCAACTCTATGTACAAAATGCAGTCTTCTTATAGTCCAAAAATCGTGGTCTCTTTAGATGTGGATTTGACCAGGATGAGAGTTAAAAACTTGCTCCTTATTTGAGCAGACAACCTATCCTCACTTATCAATGTTTGGACCAGAGTGTGTGGCGTAAACTCGTCCCAAAAACTTCAGCATACAGTGGTGCCTTGGCTCCTCAAATGATCCAAAAAATCATATTCTTTAGCAATATGAATTTTGGTTACTAAAACGACTCGTTCAGATGAACTTGAAGTTGTAGTTCTCCATGGTTCTATCAACCTCAATATTTCTCAAGAAATTTGTCAAATTGAATGCAGAATGCGGCAGAATGACAACGGTGCTAGGTGCTAGGTTTGTATGAGTATGGCAGCTGGTGGGGAGAGCTGAGCATTTTGTATGCAGGTGGAGTGGTGACAGGAGCAACATAGCAGAAGGAACAGGCCAGTGGAATAATAGTGAGTCACAAGGGAATAATGATGGGTTCAAGCTAGTGGAAGCGTCAGAGGTGATAGAGGTAACAACCTCTATTTTAAGAAATGCTCAGAAAGGTATAACCAGGAGGAGAGCATTGGTTTACAAAGGCCACAGAAACAGGTGGCTCACACTTGAGCAGGGCAGGAGATCGCCCGCTCTGATAACATGTTAAACACACACATGGCAGAAAGTGTATGAAAGATAAAACATAAGAGTACATTTTTTATTAGCAAATGATATAAATTTATAGTACATGGTGTGACCATTGGGTTCCACATCCCAAGGTCTCTTGGACTTCCTTAGTCTATTCGGCTTCCACACTAACGCATAGAGGATTAGGTGTCCAACACCTCCTAAGGATATGGGAAATCCTATTCGTGCTCCCTTGGATAAACGAGAGATGAACCTTGGAGATAGGATCAACACGAACAATTTTAACTCTTAAACCCTTACAGGCTCTTTTAAAGGCCTTGAGGCCTTGAGTTCTACTATACCCATTGTTTTTAAAAACTTCAAGAAGATGAGTTGTTTTTAAAAACTTCAAGAAGATGAAATTTCTCATGCTCAACGTGGTCTTCATCAGAGATTCTCAGAGCACGGGTAGCTAGATTGCTTAGAACCAATTTTTTGAGCAGGAAAATGATGAGAGCTACTATGAAAATATTGTTCCATGTGAGTGTTTTTGCAAAAAGCTTGGTGAGAAAGGGAACCATCATCATTTCAAGAAAGGAGAATGTCAAGGAAGGGGAGGCACCCGTCCACCTCAACTTCCATCGTAAACTTGATGGAATCTGATTGGGAATTTAAGCGGTTTAGAAAGAGATCCAACATGACGCAAGTATATAGAGAAACAAAGTTTTATGGTTAAAAATTTTATTTGGTCCTATATATACTCTATTTAACATTCAAAAATAAAATTTAAATAATAAAAAATAACACATTGTATTTTATACTTTAAAATAGTTTACATGTGAAGAAATTTGAGCCAATTGACTAGGCTCTATTAGATCCATACTTAAGATGGATCTATACTAATATAATATTATTCTTTAATATATATATATATATATATTATTTTTTAAAATTATTTTTAATAATAAAATGAATTAAATACTATGTATTTAATATTTTTAAATTTATTTTAATTTCAAACTTACCATTCTAAGAAATACTGATGCAAATTTTACAATAAATCTAACTAAAAAATATTAGGAAAAAGCCTAGATTTAAATAAAACTGCGAATAAAAAGAGATGCTTGAATTCACCCAGCTAGGTTAATGAGCACATCCCGATGGGTGCAGTCTGACTCATAGAGTTCGTTACTGACTTCCGGCAGCCGGGCCAGAGCCGCGGGACCCCTTCCACTACAACGCTGCTCATAAACATCATTGACATTGCTGGCTGCATTGAATTACCTCTCACGCGGCCAGTGGAGTTAACCTACTGTCTGAGAGTTGATATATATATATATATATATTTGTTATATATATATAATTCGCTGCAGGGAGCGTATACGAAAGTTGCAAGTTTAAATTCAAACCAGTCTTGCAAGTTGCAAGGCAGTTTACTTTCTGTCATTCAAATTATATTGGATAAAAAAATTGTATTGTTTATTTAATTTAAAAATTATATTAGAGAAATATATTGTATTTTTCATTTAAGTTGGAAATCATATATTGAGAAATTTGTAAAAAAAAATATGATATGTATTGATTTCTATAATTTTGTTGGATAAGAATTAATAAATTGAGATGTAAAATGATAAATCAAAATATAAAAATTTACATAATTTTTTTACAATTTTTATTTTATATACAATTTAATTAATTAATAGACGAAATGGTTGCAACCACCAAATTTGTGCTTTGTTTCCCACCTGCCAAGCCAAGCCTACGATGCTCAAACACTTAGATGGACCTACTCTCCTCACCTGGATGGGATCGCTTGGGCTAATAGAATTGGCTACTCGGCTTAGATGGGATGCTCGGATAAGCAAATGGGAGAGTAGCATCTCTAGACCGGGCTGTCAAAATTGACCCAAAAAAAGTGTCAAAAAATGGTTTTCTCATTAAAACATAAATAATGATGGGAAGTAACTCTTGGTAACCATATTTATTTACATCTTATTCCTTCCCATTTTGTATACAAGAACATGCTTAAATTATGATGGGAAGTAACTAGGGATAAATACGTTATTTTCTTAAGTGTG
This sequence comes from Pinus taeda, assembly GCA_000404065.3. Classification (NCBI taxonomy): domain Eukaryota; kingdom Viridiplantae; phylum Streptophyta; class Pinopsida; order Pinales; family Pinaceae; genus Pinus; species Pinus taeda. Next base: position 46,987 of record APFE031108310.1, read on the forward strand.
AGCAAGGATTTTATTTTTTGATGGTTTTCCTATAAAGTTGAATAAAAGATCATTACATACAAGTCTAAAAATCATAACATATGTGAGGTAATTATCCACATGACATTATATTAAGCAAATGTTGCAGTTTTGAAAAATAGTTATATATATTTATTTTTCAAAGTTAAACATTATAAGTTGCACTGACCAATGCTAAATTAATAGTGGTAAATCAATTGCTAGAGTCATGCTTCCTCAATGGCTCATAAGAAATTTATATTAAAAAAAAAAAAAAAAAACTATTTTTCAAAACCATAATTTGAAGGTCTTATTGCAAGATTTGAAAAATAAATATTTATTTTTCAAAGTTAAACATTATAAGTTGCATTGGTCAATGCTAAACTAATAGTGGTCAATGGGTAAATCAATTGCTAGAGTCATGCTTTGGCATGGACTAATAAGATATTTATATTTTTAAAATTGTATCTTGATTTATATAGAAAATTAATATTTAATTTAATTCTAATTGTAAACATTTTTTTTTTTTTTTTGTGAAAATGCTTCTATTAATTCCTCCAAATACTACAACATGGTTGCTCAATTTTCACAATTCCTCAAAAGATCACAACATGGTTGCCCAATTTTCACAATTTTTCTAGCCTCACTCCTACCAAATTTGTTCGTCAAAAGAAAACCACAAAAGCTAATTACAAAGTGTCAAAATCTACTAAGAACCCAGAAATGAAAAGACCGTAATGCCCAAAATACTCTTAAGATGAAGATACAACCCATAAACTTCAAGGATCAATAGGATTTACTAGAGCTGGATTATCATGTTCGTTACCTAATGAATCTAGAGGCTTGGGTTCGCCATGGACATGGAATTCTAAGTGAGCCAACCTCCCTTCTATGCGCTCCATTTGTTCAAACATTCTCCTCTAGCCTCACTGAAGTGAAGCCAAACAATCATACATATTCCATTGATTGTGCTAATTCATGAAGCCTCTGACCTCATTACGTTCATCATGACAAATATGTCCCAGTTGTTATAGGAGAAGGGTGACATGTCGCAGCTAGGATTCCAAGGTACTGAAAGGGGGAGGATGAACAATGGGCCTAGGATAAGGGATGGTATTATGGTCACCTTCTCCTTTAATTCTATTTCCACTCCACCTTCTCCCCCCATATCCATGGCTTCCTTGATGAGTTTAGTGCTCTTCCCTCCTAGTCCTATCCCTCTTCACGTTATGTTGCATTGCCTATACAATTTCAAACCAATCCCAATTCGATGAGACCAACTCCTTATGCCCAACAATACACAATGATCTGGAAGTACCTCCAGACCGTAGTACTCAATAATAGAGTTCCCACAATGCTAAGTCCAAGCCTCTCTTGAGAAAGGCAACCCCTACCAAGAGTTGTCACCAACGACTTCGTCCCCAGGAAAATTAACACGACACACCCCAGAGTGGAAGTGTTATTATGAGAAAAAATACATAAATAATTATAATTTGCATTGGTTAATGCAAAATTAATAAAGGTCAATAGGAAAATCAAATTCTATAATCCTGTTTAGTGGGAACTAAAAATTTGAGATGTAAAGTGAATAAATTAATTGTTTTTCGAGTCACAAGGACTTGCATAAATTTTGGTGGGTAGTAATGATCTAGGTGGATATTGGTGGCCACTTGCCAAGTCCACTTGGACCCCTGCCATTGTTTCTTTCAGCTTTTCAGTTTCCTTAATTGTAGCACAAATTACTATTTTTAGCATTTATTTGGGTCTTGAACTTTCGGAGTCATTTTGAGGTCCTAAACGACGTTTTTTGGAGAAAACTGGGAGCAACATGGGTCCATCCACAGACCCATATTGCTTTGCCCAAAGTTGTAATTCTTGGATAGATATTTTTAATGAGATATTGTGCATGTCAAATGGATATCGTATGCCAAAGTTACTACCCAGGGAAGTTGATGTACCAATTTACCCAAACGTGGGCCCACAGTTTGGCGTTTCATCTTCTAGGGTTAAGTTTTTGGATGTTTAGGGTTTTCTGTTGCTTCTCAACAATAAATAGGCCTTCGAGCCTCATTGTAACACAATTCAGAGGCATGTAGCTGCCACATCTCTTCTCAGAGATAAGCAACCATTGCCCTAGCTAGTTTATTTCCATTTTTGTTTGTAAGCATATTTCAGTATTTTACAGTAATGAAATGAAGTATTGTTTCTGCTGCAAATCTATATTTATGGTTATCTCTGTAATTTGTTGCATTCCTATTTCAATCTGGATCAGTGGTATCAGAGCGGTCTGCTCTTTCTCTGTCTTTCTTTGCATGTCCCTAACAAGGTCAGGATATAAGGAGTTAGGGCTTGAACTGGTCAAACCTTTGCAGGACATCTTCGCAAATCCCGACGGCCTCCCATGGTGGATGAAAATAAAGATGAGGGGGCAGGAGATCCTATAAAAATCTTGCTCGAAGAGGCCCTCGAGCGACAAAGGAATGTGATGATGGACAACTTTGCCAGATTCTTCAGCAGCTACCGAGGGGCGACACATCTACTTCTAACAGCTACTCTAGAAGCACCACACCCTTTAAGGTACAAGTTAACTTTGACATTCCCATATTTGAGGGTCAAATAGATGCAGACGCCATAGATAAATGGTTAGATCTTCTAGAAGGGTATTTTTCTGTTCATGGCTTTTCCGGCCGGGAAAAGATTACTTTCGCTCTTCTCAAAGCCACCCCCCATGTCAAGGACTGGTGGGAAACCTACTGCGTGCAGAAGGATGAAAGTACAGCCTCACTATTTTTAGCCTCATAAGCTATGAAGAACAATACATAAAGTGGACCACGCTGCGGTAGGGAAGGGACCAAGATGTGCTGGAGTTTACCAATATTTTCCATACCCTTCACACAAAGTTGGGTATCAAGGATTTGGAGCAACATTTGGTAATCAAATATTGTCGCTGCCTGCACAAGTACATCCAGGAAGAAATAGAATTCCTGAATATTTCCTTACTCAGCATGGCATACCGATATGTCGTTAAGGTCGAGCAAAAGTTTAAACAGAAGAAGTGAGACTTTGGATCTGCAAATTGGAAGCAAGGGAAAGGTGCCCCCAAACTGTAGAACAAAGGATAAAACCAAGGCAGGACATCCCAGGACAACCCGCCAAAGCTACAAGAAAAGAATAGTGTCGCGGAGTCAAAAAAGGACACGGGAAAGTGGTGTGAGTTCCATAAGAGCTCCACTCGCAACACAAGTGAGTGTCAGGCCAAACGTCACTGGTGGTCGAGCTAAGGGTTTCAAAATCAGATGCATGTTCCGACTCTGAATCAGAACCTGACAAGGGGAATGACAAAGGGAAGTAGATTATCGATGCAGAGCCCAATGCCACTATTACCACCACGAAGATCTAGAAGGAGTAACTCGAAGATTCAGAGGAGGAGGAGTGTCTCTTCCACTCCGAGATGTGGGTAAAGGGCTCCCCGCTACAGTTCATTGTTGACAGCAGAAGCCAAAAGAACCTCATTTCGACAGAGGTCGTGAAGCGGCTAGGCTTACTGACCACAACACATCCACAACCGTACACCATCAAGTGGCTTCACAAAGGATGGGATCTTCGCATAAGCTAGCAGTGTTGCCTTCCATACAACATCAAGTTGTTCATAGATGAGGTATTGTGTAACATTTCTCCCCTTGATGTTTGTGATGTATTATTAGGACAACCATACTTGTGGAAGCAACATGCTATGTATGAATCAAGGCCCTGTGCTGTTATTGTTGCTTTGGGAAATAAGTTGTACAGGATATCGGAGGTAGCACAGCCTACCGCCATCTCTTTGGTCACTGCAAAACAATGCAGTAAGCTCATTTCGAAAACATGAAAATTTGTTTTCCTGATGATATGCCCTCAAGGAAAGAAGAAGACGGTGGCTACGACCTCCAGACAGGGCCCCTCCGCATGACAACTACAGATGGAAAAGGTTGTGGAGGAGTATGAGGACATCTTCACCTCCCCCACAGGAGTTCCTCTACACTATCAGGTCAAGCACTCCATCGATCTGATCCCAGGTGCGGCACTACCCAATGGACCAATTTATCGGTGCTCCATTCTGGAGAATGATGAAATTAAGAAGCGAGTTTAGGAGCTGTTGCAGGAAGGTCACATTCGTCCGAGTTCATCACCTCGTGGGAGCCCTATCGTGTTGGTACAGAAGAAGAATGGGACTTGGAGACTCTGTATTGACTTGTTATGCTCTTGAACTGCGAGAAGATACTATAATACCAAATATTCGAAGAAATATAACCCAGAATATAGAACAATGAGAAATAATAGCATGTATTTTATTATTTAGAAAGGAAAGCAATGTTCACTTGCCTCTTCGAGGGGGCAACCTCCAATAGAGAAGGGCTTGATTACAAAATAAGACACGACGCTCGTCAATGGGGAGTCTCTATCCTTTATATAGGATTCATACATGCAGTACCATGGGTTAGTACCGTGGTTCTTATTAATACCATCTATCTAATACCATGGCCCATTTGCAACTAACTGTGGTCCCTTCTTTAAATGCGGGTCAACCACTTACAATTATTAATATGGGCTTTATTGACTCTTTAACTAACTATAACTATGAATCGACCCTATTACATAAATAAGGGGGTTAGGGTTGGACCCTAACATGCCCTCGCCCATAAAAATAGCCTTGTCCTCAAGGATGAAGCTGCGGAAACTACTGAAGAATAGTGGTTGGTTCCTAGGTCGCATCTTCTGGAGAGGTGTCTTTCCACTTGATGAGGACTTCCTTGATCATGCGACCGTGTAGGTGTTGTTCTTGTGTGTCAAGAAACTGTTCAGGTTAGAGCCAGATTGAACCTTCTTCATCCAATTCCGGTAGACTGGTTTGAATTCTGAAATTGTTCCCCACCACTTTTTTTAGGCATGAGACATGGAAGATGGGATGGATTTTTGTAGTGGGTGGCAAGGCTAGCCTGTAGGCTACTTCTCCAATGTGCTGAAGTATTTGATACAGCTAGTATAATTTTGGAGATAATTTCTAACAACCCTTGTCTTTGATTGATGTTTGCTTATATGGTTGTAGCCTCAAGAATACCTAATCCCCTTCTTGAAATGTGCGTTCTGAATGATGTTGGTCTACCTGTTGCTTCATGCGATTTTGACCTTGATGGAGATTATCTTTGAGGTGGGCAAGCATGGTTGCATGGTTATGTAGGAGTTGATCCACTGCTTGTACCTTAGAGCATCCCGGGATATAAGAAGTAGGTGAAGGGGGGAGTTGACCATAAACTGCTTCATATGGAGTCATCTTGGTGGTGGCATGATAGTTAGTCTTATACCACCATGCAGCTAGAGGTAACCATTGTACCCATAGATGTTGCTTTTCTGAAGTTAAACACCTGAGGTAGGTCTCCAGACATTTGTTGACTGCTTCAGTTTGACCATCCATTTGGGGATGATAGGAAGTAATGAGTTGTAGTTGGGTAACTTGTAGCTTGAAGAGTCCCTGCCAAAAGTTACTGGTGAAGTTCGGGTCACAATCAGACGCAATGGAAGTGGGCATGCCATGCAATTTGAAGATCTGGTCCATGAAAGATTGAGCTACCAAATTGAGTGTAAAAGGGTGGGGTAGGGCACAAAAATGAGCATACTTAGAAAGTAAGTCCACAACCACCATGATGACTACCTTGTTGCCTGACTTCGGTAGACCAGTAATGAAATCCATAGAAACCTCCATCCAGATTGAGGCAGGGATGGGAAATGGCTGTAAAGTGCCTGGGGATTTGACTGTTTCTCCTTTGTGGTGCTGACACACATCACACTCAGCTACAAAAGTAAGAATGTCCTTTTTCATGCCTGTCCAAAAGAATGAGCACTGAGTGCGAGCATAAGTCTTTTAAAAGCCTGAATGGCCTGCAATGGGAGATGAGTGCAACTTTGCCACAATGCGACTTTTGAGGGTGGATGTTGGTGATATATCTACTTTGTCCTTGTAGCGAAGAGTCTCATCCTCCCAAGAGTAGCCCGCTATGGAATTTGGATTTGCTTGCAATTTATTAATGAGTTGGGAGAGCGAAGGATGTGAAAACCATTCCTTGCGAGCCTTTTCAATCCACTATGGAATGGGAAGAGAGATTGCTAGCAGGGTGCTTTCCTTCTCAAATTGGTGTGATAAAGCATCTTCTATGACATTTTCGTGCCCTTTCTTGTAAATTATCTCATAATCATATCCCAACATTTTGGCTAGCCATTTATTTTCTTGTGGTGAGGATAGGTGTTACTCCAAAAAATATTTAAGGCTTTGATGATCTTTACAGATTTGGAAACGTTGCCCCAATAAGTATGGTCACTAGGTATGCACTACATGTAAGATGGCCATCATCTCCTTCTCATAGGTAGATTGTCCAAATTTGTTCCACTTAGTTGTTGGCTAGTGAAGGCCAAGGGTTGACCTTCCTGCATTAAGACAACCCCAATCCCCATCCCTGAAGCATCACATTCAATCACAAAAGATTTAGTGAAGTTGGGTAGTGCCAATATGGGAGTGGAACACATGGCATGTTTGAGAGCTATAAATGCCTGTTGCGCTTCATCATTCCAGAGGAATGAATTTTTCTTAAGAAGGTGAGTGAGGGGTCTAGCAACGCGACCATAATTGCGGACAAATTTTTGATAGTAGCCAGTGAGACCCAAAAATCCTCTCAAACTCTTCAAGGTCTTTGGTTGAGGTCAATCCTGCATTGCTTGGATATTTTTGGGATCCACCCTGACACCTTCGCGCCCCACAATGTGGCCCAAATACTCGACTTCTTTCATGCCAAAAGAGCACTTGGACAATTTGACAAATAATTTATGCTTCTGGAGTAGTTGCAAGAGCAGACCTACATGCTGAAGATGTTTTTCCCAGGTGAGATTGTAGATGAGGATGTCATCAAAGAAAACAAGGACAAATTTTCTGAGATATGGTTTGTGTAGGTGATTCATGAGGCTCTGAAAAGTGGATGGGGCATTACAAAGACCAAATGGCATGACCAGGAATTCATAATGGCCTTCATGAGTTCTGAAAGCAGTCTTTGGAATGTATACTTCTTTCATGCGAATTTGGTGATAGCCCAAGTGAAGGTCGAGCTTAGTAAAGCATTGAGCCCCATTTATTTCATCCATCAAATCATCAACAACTGGGATGGGAAATTTATCTTTGACCGTTAGCTTTTTGAGGGCCTTGAAGTCTGGACACATATGCCATTCCCCATATTTCTTGAGCACCATGACTAAAGGCGATGAATAAGGACTAATGCTAGGATGAATGACACCGGCTTCTAGGAGTTCCTTGATGATTTTTTCAATTTCATTCTTTTGGGCGAAAGCATATCTATATGGGTGCACATTTGGTGGTTTTTCCCCTAGGAGAAAAGTAATGCTATGACCATGTTCCCCTCTCGAGGGTGGAAGCTCATGAGGCTTGTAAAAGACCTGCAGATGGTTGTTTAATAACTATTGCATCTTAGGATGAATATGAAGAGAAGCGGGCTTGAAGGCCTGGATGGCATTAAATTGGGCTATAACTCCATGGTGGTCCTTTTTTAACAAATTTTCCATCCTATTCGAGCTGATGATAGAAGGAGCACCTGCCTGGAGTCCGCGGAGGGTATGCATGTGGTCATTCTGCTTAAAGCTCATATATAACTCCTGGAAATCCATTGTTATGGGGCCGAGTGTGCAGAGCCATTCAACACCCAAGACAATGTCACACCCACACATGTTGATGGCAAACATGTGGGTCTTTAGGTGATAATCCCCCATCTGAAGTTTGGCATTTTCACAGTGGCTATCACATTTCATTGTCCCCCCATCAACAATCTGGACCTGGAAATTAGAGACTGCTCTGACAAAACAATGCACTGCTTCAGCGACTCTTTGATGGATAAAGTTATGCATACTGCCACTATCAATCAAGTCTACTATAGGTTGATGTTTAATAAAGCCTCTAATTATGAGAGTTTGGGGAGAAGAAATGCCTGCCAAAGCATGAAGTGAGATAACTGGTTCCTCTGGTGTAGCTGGGAGCTCATTGTCCAGCTGGTTGTCCTCATCTTCCTCCTCTGGTCCCTCAAATGGTGGGGCTTCCTCAGATGAACTGTGATCAGTAGCATCAATTTGAAAGAATTTGGGTTCCTTGCATTTATGCCTAGGGGATTATTTCTCATCACAGTAGTAACACAATCCTTGCTTTCTTCTTTCCGCCATTTCCGCTGGTGACACCTTTTGGACCTTAAGTGTTTGGGTTGTGCTCGGAGCGTGGGTGGGGCGTCCCTTGGCTAGGAAATTTGGATGAGTCGACTGGGCCGCTAATGCGCATTCTACTTCACAAGCTGTCGTGCAAGCTGCCAGCCATGTGATTGGGTGTTGCATCCGAATATGGGCTTGTATGGTGTCTTTGAGACCACTAATAAAACATTCCATGTAGAATTCATCTGCTAGACCTCCTGTGCAGAAGGTTAATGCTTCAAAGGCTTTAATATATTCTTGTATTGTGCCTGTCTGTTTGAGCTAAGTAAGATGACCCAAAAAGTTAGATTCATGATCAAAGTGATCAGAAAGGGCTTTTGAGAATATCTGCCAAGTCGTTGGCCTTGCATAGCATCGTTGATGCAATTGCCACCATTGCCATCTTTCTTAGTCCAAGTAAAGGCTTCCCACACTTAGCTTAGTCTCATCATCTCTGATGTGATTCAATGTGAAATATTGCTCCATTTGTGATAGTCATATGGCCGGATGAGAGCCATCAAATTTATACATGTCCAACTTGGGTGGTCGAGGGTGGGACTATTAGTGGTTTCCATAGAAGTGAAGAGAATGGCTAGATTCGCCCTCATGGTTTTCATTAAAAGCATATGCCTCCAATTGTAACCCCGTAACCCCGACTTTCCCTTTGGGATTGCGTCACTTATGGATTGGATTTTCTTCGTTAATTCATCCAACTTTTGTTCAAGGGTGTTTATCTTCTCATTGGCCATAGCTCAAGCTCTAGTTTGTACAATGCATAGATCCAGTGCACTTGTCATTATTGGAAAAAAAATTGGGACCACCCGAAAATTTGAAGCTGACAAGTGAATGGTACCACCTTGCTCAGCTCATCATCCTGATTCTTATGGGCTACGTATCCTATAAGCGTCTTGATTATTATTATTATTTTTTACTCTGAATGGATTTTTACTGCTCGCTTAGGAATACTGTAGTAGCCCATTCTCAGAAAAGTTAATCCTAACCAATGTCCTGCGAGAATCACCCCAACGTATAGGAGCCACAAGCCTCCCTGCACAAATAGTCAGATCTGTCTGTGAAACCCTCAACTGCTGAGGGTGAGTAGGAATGCGGCAGTGACCGAACCCTTGCTGCTAGATCTGAATGACGGATCTGATTGTTGCTGCTACGACAAAACCCAACTTGCTATATTTGAGTTGGTAAAGAAGATGATGGGCGATCTGTAGAGAGACAAGGGAACTATGGTCTCAAGGAGTGTTAGGTGTTACAGATCGCAATATACATAAGGGTCCAACCGTAGTGCTCAACCCAATGTTTCAGGGCACTAACTAAGGAGCATCAACCGTACCCTTAGCTGTACTACTCGACTACACTATCGTATGTGTGAGTAATCTCCCCGAGGGTTGTTCTCGGTGTACGGTTTATCTATGGCGAGGTTTCAAGTGAGCCTAGGGGACTTCTGATATACCCAGAGGGTACATGGAAGACAATCCGTGCACGATTTTGTCTAATGCGCTACTACTCGAAGGGGTACCCACAGGGGTTACAAGGGAGTCCAACAAGCGTGACCACCTCTTGTATTTCCTGCGTGCATGCCTCCCCAAATCTGCAGGTCTATGCGCTCAATGACAGATCCTATGGTTTAAAGACGTTGGAAAACATCTCTAGCCAAAAGAAAAAATCTAATAAAAATGGAGATCTCACCGGCCTTGGAAAGTGCTCTGATACCACTTGTTATGTTGTTGACCTGTGAGAAGATACTAGAATACCAAATATGTGAATAAATATAACCCAAAACATAGAACAATGAGAAATAACAACATGTATTTTATTATTCAGAAAGGAAATCAATGTTCACTTGCCTCTTCGAGGGGGCAACCTCCAATAGAGCAGGTGTAGAAATTTTGAATAATAAACACATATTCAATGGAGATTATCTTGATCATGTACTATTGCGGAATACATACACAATACATAAGCTCCTCTACGTTGATCATCAATATAGTAGCATCAATAACAATAAAACATCAAGAGCATGCACACATTAACACAGTATGTAACCCAGGGAAATCTTACAACTGAAAACCCCACACTATCTGTATATTAATGATTGAGAACATGTAACAATACATAGTACAATACTCATCCCAAGTACTCAGTACTATCTCCTCATGCTACACACAATATAGCTCAAATTTGATCTCCAAATCTCCTCCGTTGCTTGCTTGCCTCCACTGCACAATACCTGCTGAGAATGGATGAGAATGGTTGAACCAAACTCGTATTTACCTTAAAAGAATCACTCACACTGGGAATCACGTGAGAAGAAGCTATAATCACTTGGTATTGGCCAATTCTCATTGGCATAACTCAATCCCATTGATTGTGCAAATCCTCATGCATAACTATAGTCACAACTGATAGCAATCTGATCCTCTAACACCTGTCCCTGCTGAACTGAACATGCACTGACATGCAACTGAGTTAAATGATGTATTCTTTAGTTGCATTATGAGTTAATAATTAGTTTAACAACTCATCATTAGTTTATTTGTAGTTAGACTAATTACAACTAGTTTAATCAAGTCAAACTGATCACAACTCCATCAACTCCACAATCAACTCCACCAAACTCAACTGATTTAGTTCTAACTGAAGTCATGCATGCAACAACTCAACTGACCCACAAAGAAAACGTATTTCCTTCTAACAGCTGCATGTGCCACATCTGTAGCTCAAACTGCAGTGCTCCAAGAGAAGAAGATAAAGTTTATAGTCTAAATATTATTATAAGCTAATAATATTTGACTGCTCTATAATTAGACTTGACAGTGTCACTGCTGTTGTCTAAAAATAGAAGTCCATCTATTTTTTCCAACTTGACCAATCATCCATAAAAAACGTCCTGCAACTCATAGACATGATCCATATGTCTAAAAATAGACTTTGTTCCATAATTTGCCTGCGGGCCCACTTAGTGAAGGCAACTGTTTTCACTAAGCTCCATCATCTTGTTGCAATCTCAACACTCCTTCTCAACAAGATATGGATTATCAGAAAACCCCTCCTGTCTCGGTGGTACTCGAATTTGCTCCTGGTGAGAGCCTTCATCAGAATATCAGCATCCTGATCCTCCATTGGAATGTATGAAAGTAACATGATCCTCTGCTGCAAACAATCTTTGATATGGTAGTACCTGATGTCATCTGTTGAGCCTCCTGCCCACTCCGCATCCTCTTGTCTGTACCAAGATCCATATTCCGATGTGCCTCTGTTATAACACAATACATGCTTGCCTGCCTTCCAAAAGAGCTTGGTAGGCTTAACCATAGCTTGTGAAAGTTGGTTAACTGCATAGCATATATTGGGTCGTGTATTGACCAAATACATTAGTGACCCCACCAACTGTCGATAAAGAATGGAATCCACTTCTTCTCATGAAGTGGCATCCTCCTTCCTCCAACCTCCAGGAAGAAAAGCAGTCTTCACATCCATCTGATGAATGTGCCACCCCATCTGCACCTCTTTGTAGATCCATCTCGAACCTACCACTGATTTCCCCTCCGGTCTAGGAACAATCTCCCATGCACAATTTCTGACAATCGAATCATACTCTTCCACCATGGCATCTACCCATGTGGGATCCTCCACAACTTCCTCGAAAGAGGATGTCTCAGTCACAACACACTTGCTCATAAGAGCCATGTATCCAGTGTATCGATCAGGTGACTTTCTCTGTCTACGTTGGGCTGTAGGTAGTCCTACAACTTTCTCGGCATCTTGAGCTAGTTGCTCAGCTTCTGTGAGGCGCTCTCACCCTCTAATGGTTGGCGCTGCTTGAGTGGTCTCTTCCACTCCATGAACCTCGTCCTATGGCTGATCCATGTCCTGAGGCTCATCCTCAGGAACTAATAGCTCCTCATCTGCATGCAAGTGTAGCTCACTCTCAAGCAAACACTTCATGGATTTCTCCTCCTGAAATTTTATATCTCGTCGCACAACAATTTTACCATTGTTTGGAAAATACACACGATAGTTGTGGGGCGTATCAGTGTACCCCACAAATATCCCAACCTCTGTGGTCGGCTCCAACTTCTTCCTAGTATCCTTCGTCACATGCATGTAAATGTTAGCACAAAAAATCCTCAAATGAGAAAGATCAGGCTTCTTACCATAATAAGCCTCCTCGGGTGTACTCATGCCAAGTATATTATGAGGACAATGGTTCTGCACATAAACTGTTGTATTGCATGCTTCCACCCACAAGTGAAGGGGTAGGCCCTGATCATGCAACATCGCTCGTGCAACACCCACGATTGTTCTGTTCTTCCGCTTAGCTACCCCATTCTACAATGGATTATGGGGAGCTATGAGCTCTCTTTGAATCCCTTCTGCCTTGCTGAAATCCTTGAACTCGTTCGAGATTTATTCACCACCATTATCGCTCTTAAGAGCCTTCACCTTCTTCGCCCACTCCTTCTCGACCAGTGCTTTGAATTCACAGAACTTTGAATATGTCTCACTCTTCTTCTGCATGAAGAAGATCCAACACTTACGAGAGAAATCATCATAAAAAATGACATAATACCTGTGTTTTGCTGTCGAAGCAACTGAGAAAGGTCCACACACGTCTGTGTGAATTCTCTCAAGGATCGTCGTGGTGTGAATATCCTTCTCGTGAAACATGGCTTTCACAAAATTCCCCAAAGTACACCCCTTGCACTGATCTCACTGCACAAGTGTGCCTTTAGGAAGCCCTGTAGTGATGTAATGCAGTATCTTCAACGCTCCATGGTGAAGGTGACCCAATCTCCTGTGCCACAACTCGCCATCATCTCGGCCCACCAATCCTTCTTCCTTGCCGGCTATTGTTGCGCATCCATCTATGTGCAACTGATAAAGGTTCCTTACTCGAACCCCTATCTTTCGGGTCTCACCAGTTGTCTTGCTGCACAGGAAAGATTTCCCCTTGCTGAAAACAACATCATACCCCTTGTCTTCTAACATCGCCACAAAGATAAGATTCTTCTTCAATCCTGGAACATGCATGACTTCCTTCAATACGAAGGGTTTACCAGACTCCCTCTCAAAGGAAATGGTACTGATACCAGTCGCACTGTATCTACCATCATCGCCCATCTCGATGTGCACTCCAAGGTCTTTGTCCTCCATATCAGAAAACAAATCTCTATCTCCCGTCATGTGAAAAGATGCACCACTATCCAAGAACCACACCGATACCATCACACTTGAAACAAAGCATGCGATCAATGAAAAATAAAGCTCAAACTGTGAGGCTAGAGCCTCTCCTACTGCAGATCCAGCAGCTTCCTTGTTCTTCTTCTTCTGCAGACAATTAGTGGCATAGTGTCCGTGCTGGTGAAAGTGAAAACACTTCACCTTGGACATGTCCTGCTTCTTGCCTTTCGCACCAGACTAAGAAGCTTTCTTGCTCTTCCCTTTCTTTGCTTTAGCAGCCAAAGCACAATTTTCTTCATTAGCTCCCTTTGATGAAGATTCGTCCCTCGTACTCCGCTTGATCTCCTCCTCCACAAGATCTTACCACAGTCTTTCCCATCTTGGAAATTTCTCTCGACCATTGACAGAGTCCTGATAGGAATGCCAACTCTTCGGAAGACCAAGGAGAGCCAATCTCACCAAGTCCTCATCATCGACAGTAACCCCCACACTTCCCAGCTCATCTCGACACTGAGTGAACTTCGTGAGATACTTGGGCATACTGTCACCCTTCTCTTATTTGATGTTTCTGAGTTTATATTTGAGCACCAGCTTCCTCTGATCGCTCTTGCTTTGGAATAATTCTGTTAATGATTTCCACATCAAATATGGAGTAGCCTTTCCATGGAGGCTGGACACAATGTGATCCTTCACGCCCTCCAACAGAATCCTTCGACATTTTGCGATCTTCTTTTGCCAAGCATCAGCTTGAGTAGCATCAGTAGGCTTTGGAATATCCGTATCTATGAACTCCTTCAGCCCGTTATCATCCAATACTGCCTCCATCCCGTCCTTCCATGCAATATAGTTTGAGCTGCCCTCAAGAGCATACTCCAATCGCAATCCGTTGAAAGACATTGCTGCGTTGTCACCAAGAAAACACTGCTGCAAATTTCGAATTCCACCAGCAACCAACTCAACCACCTCGGATCTAAGATTCGTGAGAA
>APFE031108310.1:61456-123371 GCA_000404065.3 Pinus taeda
ATAAACACATATTCAATGGAGATTATCCTGATCATGTACTATTTCAGAATACATACACAATACATAAGCTCCTCTACGTTGATCATCAATATAGCAGCATCAAAAACAATAAAACATCAAGAGCATGCATACATTAACACAGTATGTAACCCGAGGAAAGATTACAGCTGAAAACCTCACACTATTTGTATATTAATGATTGAGAACATGTAACATTACAATAGTCAATACTTTTCACAAGTATCTAGCACTATCTCCACCTGTTCACACAATACAACTCAGATCTGATCTCCAAATCTATTCCACTTCTTGCCTGCCTCCACTGCTCAATACCTACTCAAGAATTGATGAGAATGGTTGAACCAAAATCGTATTTACCTCAAAAGAATCACTCATACTGGGAATCATGTGAGCAGAGGCTATATCACTTGGTATTGGCCAATTCTCATTGGCATAGCTCAATCCCATTGATTGTGCAAATCCTCATGCACAACTATAGTAACAATTGATAGCAATCTAATCCTCTAACACTTGTCCCTGCTGAACTGAACATGCACTGACATGCAACTGAGTTAACGGATGTATTCTTTAGTTTCATTATGAGTTAATAATTAGTTTAACAACTCATCATTAGTCTATTTGTAGTTAGACTAATTACAACTAGTTTAACCATGTCAAACTAAACACAACTCCATCAACTCCACAATCAACTCCACCAAACTCAACTGATTGAGTTCTAATTGAAGTCATGCATGAAACAACTCAAATGACCCACAAAGAAAGCGTATTTCCTTCTGACAGCTGCATGTGCCACATCTGTAGCTCAAACTGTAGTGCTCCAAGAGAATAAGATAAATTTTATAGTCTAAATATTATTATAGCTAATAATATTTGACTGCTCTATAATTAGACTTGACAGTGTCACCACTTTTGTCTAAAAATAGAAGTCCATCTATTTTTTCCAACTTGACCAATCATCCATAAACAACATCCTGCAACTCATTGACATGATCCATATGTCTAAAAATAGACTTTGCGCCATAATTTTCCTGCGGGCCCACTTAGTGAAGGCGACTCTTTTAACTAAGCTCCATCATCTTGTTGCAATCTCAACAGATTGTAATCTAACGGTCCTGGGACTACCATCACATTCAGATTAACGGTTTTCTCTCCCAAAGTGATTGGCAACTTAGGAAGGATCCCTAACGGTCGACTAGTTCCCTTGTTAAAGGCTAACAGATCCTATGTAACAGGCATAAGTGATGGCGAACCAAGTGTTTTCCAAGAAGTTGAGGAAAGGATACTCGTTGATGCCCCTTCATCTATAATAGTGCCAAACACGATCATTTTACCAATTTGTACTATGATCGGAAAGGTACATAAGAAGGAAGACTGGATCTTGCTAGTCGATTCCAATCAAAGGAAGTGACTAGACTACTTGGAGGGGGTACCAAAAAACGGGAGAATTAACCCCTTGAGTTACGAGAGATAGAGGGTTTTCCTCTTGTATAGATGGAATAGGTGGATTTCCCCCAAGTTCATTGGAATCTGAGGTAACAAAAAGAATTTGAACGGTATCATTCTCACTCTCTTCGAGAAGGGTACGATTATCTGAAGATGAACATGGGTCAATTGTCACCTCAACCTGTTGACTTTGGTTGGGTATAGACTCATAAGATTCACTTTCAAAGAGAGCAGTTTTGACCGACAATTGATTTAAGTTAGTTAGTTTTTCAACTAGTAAAGGACTTGGGGAGAGTTTCTTGTAGCCAGATGGAAGTCGTTGCAATGAAGCAAGACGGTTATCCAAAACTCTTTTGGCTTCATCCAAAAAGGGACAAATGTGAAGGGCATGGTTCCTTTCACATAACCTACATGGAAACCTATCTTTCCTCCCCTATCCATGAACTTTACCATCACTAGTTGAAGGTGTGTTACCAACATGATCTCCAAAAGTTGATGACACAGGATGGTTTGAATGGGGAGACCATTCTTTCAAGATCCGAGAAAGCAAGGACAGGCTGGAGAAAAATGGTCACCAATACAGATTATGCATGGAAATTTGGCTTTGGGAAGTTTAATGTGCGTATTTTCACCAGATGATGCATTCACAGCAATGGTTTCTTGGTTTCCCCCTTGCTGAATTGGCTTCTTCTTCTTCTCCTTCCCTTTCTTCTTCTTCTCAGCCACCTGTTACTAGCATCACTACTTTCACCAAGCGAAGAGGAAGAAGGGGAGGGAGAAACAAACGAAGAAGAAGGTGAAGGGTCAACTTCAGTATCAACTGGAGGTTGATTCGATTGCAGAGGAATTACGACATTTGGAACCATAGAGATTGAAAATAGCCATATCGGCAGGCCAATGGTAATTCCCAGGAGGGACAATGTGGCCATATAGGGAGCACCAATATTTCCCCAAGAGGAAAAAGGACTAGGATTCCCGTCAAAAGGGATTCCTTGATTGGTGGATTCCAGATTCGTTGCCATATGTCTCAACCTAAGATCAACTAAGGAACAAGGATGTTATTCCAAATTCAATTAATTTTAGTGACGCTTTGACACAACTTTGCTTTTTCAGTTTTTAAGAGTTGAGAAAAATCTAAAGATGACTCTATAATTCTTCGATTTTTAATGAGCCTAAAGTGACAAGTGCTCAGATGGACCTTTTCTTTTAAAGAGTCAAAAAGGAACAAAAGTGACTACTCCGGAAATCTAGACAGAGGGATTACCAAATCAATATCAAAACTGCAATATACACCTTGGTGATAAATTAAAGAGAAATTACCAAGGACTTATGTACGACAGTCAATCTTCTTAAATGTTGTTTTCAGTGCATTGCAATCAATAAGGCCGTAGACTCAGCTTCCTATGGTTAAAGGATATGAGCCTATTGTGGTCTCCTAATATATACACAATGGTACAGGGATCACAAGTCCATGCTAGCACTTTTCGTATCAAGGAGGAGGAATCACCCAACCTTCAATGAAAATGATAGTTACTAGTTTTAATGACGTCGGAACACGTCTCTAGCCTAGACCTCTAGATGTGTTGCGTTAAGTTCCAAAGCGTTGTTAGGTTCATTGAAATTTATTTTAAATTTTATCTATTTTAGAGTTTGCATTTCCACGGTTCACCACGTGATGTTGATTTGAAATTGCTAAAATGCAATCTACAATGATAAACAATCTTTGTTTATTTTGATCAATGAAAATCCTAGCTACTAGGGAAAGAAGATTATAATTATTTCAAATAAAGAGTAAAGAGCACACACTAGTGTGTTTTCCTAAATCATTTTCCACACATGAACTAAATGCAAATTCAAATGCATGTATTTTTTTTCATTCTCCTTAATGTGAAAAATGCCAAAAAGGAAAACTAAATACAACAAAGATTTGAAATATTTCTTTCAAAATGACATTTTCAACAATTTCTTCTTCAAAAGAGAAAGGAAGACTAAACGAAACTTTTCAATTTTGAATAAAAAATGATTTTGACACTTCAAATAAAAATAAATCAAACCAAATACATGACGAAAAGTTCAATCAACTATCCAGGGGAGGAATAACCCATTAAACTTCTCTTTTCGACACAAAATGACAATTACGACACTTTTTTATGAAAGCGACAGATTGATTTAAGCACATTTTCGACAAAGGATTGTAAATGATGAAAAAATACACAAAACATTTACAAATCCTAATCTAATGGAGGTTTATCTATGTGATGCAAGTAGGCTATAGTAAGGAGGCACAGTTCATAAGCATCAAAACAACTAAACAAAACTGAAAACAAGGTCAAAAACCCCTAATTTCTAGAATGGAAAAGGACTCAATCAGTCATCGCACCTGGGCTTCATAGAAACAAGGATGCATCACACTTTACACACTCTAGAGGTGTGATGCATACCGGGTTATAGTGACAAATAGTGTGATGGGTCAAGGAGTGCAACTAAAGTGGGTTTTGGCTCAGATGTGCAATTTTTCAGTGAATTAAGCTAAGCTTTAATGGACAGTAAAGAGAAAAGTATTAAGGAATGTATTGAGAGGTTAATGAGATACCAAAAGGGCATTTAGAATTCTTGTAAATAAAATGTTTAATTCATAAACTAAACTAGATATTGATTAAAGCAACATTCATCTACTATGCAATTGCAGTGCAAGAGCAATTTGAAGGCTACCTAGCTGACTTCAAGCTCTGTCTATAGTTTATAAAACAAACAATAACAACAAACAAACATCTATTCGTTCCCCAGTATGGTCACCAATTTGTTTATGGGAAAACTAGTGTCTTGTCAAACGACTAGCCCTCTAGGTTTGGTAGCTACCCTAGAAACAACAGTTTAAAGCAATTCAATGATTTCTTCTATGGTTAACAGATAGGAGAAAGATAATGGAACCAACCTGGAACTTCCGCTTAATCCCTTTCTTGAGACCTCTCCCCCTTAACAGAGCTTGCAGCTCCTCCCCATACTTAAACCGCTTGGAGAGTACCTGTAGAAACACAGTGACAGAGAACCGTCAAAGCATCGTGATCTATTACAACATAAACATTACAGAATCAGATATATAATGAACATATAATGTCATTAAAAAATGATAACATTCAGAATTGCACAGTCATATGGAAGAAAATTTGAAGAACTTTATTAAATAGAAGGGAAAATTACAACCCAGTTGTCTAATCCAACATCATCCTCCCAACATCAATCCCTCTTCACCTCATGAAATAGCAAGATCACACCAACAATAAAATACTCTTTACTCAATTACAAACTATCAGCACTTCCTTGCAATTCAAAATATTCCAACCTTTAGATCTCTTAGATGAGGGATTCATTTATAGATGTGTGCAATGGGGTGAGTCATCTCTAGGGTTTTGATTAGTTTCATTGAACTTGTTACTATTGGTTCCACTTGGAGATTTCTTGGATCTCTTACTCATCCCTTGGCGAATTTAGAGAGGCAAGTGTCATAGGAAAAGTTTCTATAAGATTCCATGAGCAACCACCTAGCAAACTATCTCAAAAATTTGTCCATTCTCGCCCATCACACCCTATAGAAAGCCCAAATAGTATGCATCACACCTAGGCAGTGTACCACTCAGTATGCATCGCACCCTGGAACTGGAGCAGTAAGTATGGTTTAGTTTAGGCCATTTTTGGATGGTTTCTCAGGTGGAACTTTTGTGGAATGATGTAATCAGATGACTAAGCTCTTTTATGGTATGAAACAACTCTTTTAGGGGTTTATGAACCCTAGTTTATCGACATATAAATTTAGGTTTGATGTGCCCAAATATGTCTATAACACATGCAGTGCCAGAAGAAGTCTCAAACAATTGTGGAGGAGCCACAATTCGTGAAGCAACTTCAGGAGTTTATGGAGCAACCACAACTAGTGAAGTTAAGAGGAGACCGAGTGGAGGCATCCCCTCATGCATAGACCTCTAGTAGGGGGGAATTTCGAGCCAAGTGGGTAGAGGGATCACATGCATCCATACCACCAGGTAGGAGGTGGGTCAATGTAGAGTGACAGTCCCAAGAAGGCTGGAATAGGAGCAAGATCATTGAGGTACCCAACCTCTTTGATTATACCTTGCTATGGTAGCCCTGACGAGGAGCATAAGGACTAGTTGCGTGGGTAGAGACGGATGCAGATGGAGCAGCAGAGAGAGCTATAGTGTAGGAGTCCCAAGACAGCGCAGAGCCAGCAGGCCGCAGCAGTGCGAGAGGCATAGGAGTGTTGCACCAATGCAGGATGGCACACAGAGGTGTGCAACAATGCGATATGCATGGAGTGTTGAAACAACTCAGAGGTCAGAGAGGGAGCACTTGTCAGCAACAGATGGAGCTTTAGCATCAGAGGATGTTTCTAGCCCAATAGGAAGGTCAGTTGGGAATTTTTTGTTACTAGAGTTGCTAGAGCAACAACACTTAGGATAAGTGTTGCATGAAGAACATTCCAAAGGTTCAGGATCGGGTTCGAGTTGAATGCCTTTCTCTTTGAGAGGGAGTGTTGAAATTGGCAAAAAGAAATGCTTAAAATAGCACTACCATAAATATCAGTTCAGGTACCAGTGTTGGACATAGCAACAAGGAATGAAAAATGGAAGTGCTAAAAATAGCATTGCTATAAATACCGTTTCGGGATACATTCCAATTTTAGTTAGTCCCTGAACTAAAATTGAGAATTAAAAATTCAAATTTGATCTTACCACCTGTTTGTAAAATAATTAATTAATTCATCTTGAGTTAATTAGTTGTAGGAAATCAAACATGAAGTCTATGTGGGGACATGCAACAATTATTCCATTGATTTAGGAATTTATCCACCAGTTAAAGAGATAAGGTTGAGTTTTAATTTGAGTTGTAATTAGTTAGCTTAGTTAACTGAGTCAAGTCTAGTTAGATTAGTTCAACAGTTTGTTGAATTAATTGTGAGTTCAGTTAGTTAATGCATGCATGCATGTAACTGCTGCACTTCGGATAACTAAATATTCTCTAATAAATAACTCATGCATGTCAGTTCAGTCAGAGACCCAGTTGAGATCAGAGGAAGGAACATTGTACCATCAGTTGGAGGATTTTTCCTATATAGGAAACTCATACATGCAGAAGGAATTATATCCTCTAGGATTATGCAGTTATTTATGAGTTTAGTGAGTTGCATGAGAGGGAATTCACACAAGTGGCAACATTGGACCCCACAAGAAACTACACAAGGAAATTGGAGGCTTGGAGGGTAGAGGAGAAGGTTTTTGAGAAGCCTTTGACTGTCTACGAGCAGCATTGAGGGATTGTACTAAGATCTAGATATATTTTGAGCTAAAGCTTTGTGTAATCCTGACATATTTCCATTTGTATCATAATACAGAGATCAAGGTTTTTAGCTGAGGCTTTCCCCAAAGTATTATTTTGTGTTCATGTGTGATTGATTTCTCTTCATCTGTTATTTTTGTTCTATTTGATCTTGCTCAAATTGATTAAGCTTCTACAAAGTGTTGTAGAAGTAGATCTTGTATTGTGTTTTAGTATATTGCATAATCTGTTGATCTACCATGGGAATTTCTACAGAAGTGCAGTAAAAAATTTAAGGATATGGGTTAGAGAAGACAGGATGTAAACTATTAGAAGGGGACGAAATTAGCAAAGAGAGGAAACAAAAGGCTGCAATTAGAAGAAAGTATATCAAATTATGAGATGTTGTTTATCATAGGAAGAAATTGAAATAATAGTGATAAGAACAAAGATGTTAAACCCTTGCAACTAAGTTAGGGTGCAAGCTGAGTGGAAATCCTTTCTAATCAACTGCGTAATCTATTCTTATTCTCATTAATTTAGGACCACTCTAACCATTAGATGGCTTTTAAATTTTTTTCCAGAATTTTGTGATAAATGTGAGATTGTGATTCTGTGTTTCCAAATGTATAAATGGATTCATTGTCCTCAAAAACCTTAGGTACACTTAAAGTGTGTATATTACAGACTTCAAACTTACCATTTCAAAAAATCCCCACCAAATTTTCGACAAAATCCCCTTTTCCTTTTTACTAAAAGGGTTTTTTCTCCCGTGATTAATCATTGGATTGACTTATGGTGTGAATCCCTTTTTTCTCTTTCAATTTATGTGTATTATTGGGTTTTTCGCATGGATTTTTGAAACCATTATTATGTTTTAGTAGTAGAACTCTAGGGATAAAAGTTCCTAGTTGTAGTAGAATTTCTTCACATATATGACAAGTCCTACATGACCTTTATATGAACATGTATATGTTTTCTCCCAACATTGACAGAAATTTGGCTACAGCTTTGAGTTCTGCATTGATGTTTGAAGAGATGTTAGAATAACCTGAGAACCAAGATACTCTATAACTTATCTAAAAGGTTCTTCACAATTATAGGCTTCTTTTAATGCAGGTTTATAAGATTGAGTTCCTATTACAACTATTGGATTAATAATACATGGTCATATTCCCTGGTATGTCAGTGACACACCTGTTTCTCCCTAATTCTAGCCATTTTCACGGTGTTTATTTATTATTTGAGTTGTTTGAACTTGTTGTTAATGTATGCATCTCACAAGTATTGTCAATATAGGTCACTAGATTCAATAACAAACCCTACTAGAGTTGACAAAAGAGTTCTTCAATTTCCTTAACATATCATGCCCTATTCTCACTAGGGAGACATAGGATCCAGAGACATGGGCACCCAAAAACATGCATTTTTGTTGAATCTGAATTGCTTATGAAAATGATATTTAATTGTCTATATTATTAGGGATGCCTGATCTTAAAGAACCTTGTGTGTAGTGGGTACTCTTATGGACTATTTTTAGTGCTTCCCTCTCAGTTGGTCATTTTTGGTAATGCTCAATCACTTCCAATGAGCATTAGTTGAAGAAAATTATGCAACACAGAGTTCTCAATAATAAATATAAGTCATTCAGCTGTAATCTACTAAAGAAGTTTTCATTAGTTCTAGGATGTTGGATTTTCATGTGCAATTCAACTTCTAGATCACAATCAAGTAATATTTTTAAAATACTGATAAACTCCATGTTGAGCTCTTAATGAGTATATTGTTGTAACAACATTGAACCTTGTGTTGTCAAACACTTAAGCTTCTGCAAAATCAAGTCTACCATGGATACCATCCTCAAAATGAGGGGAAATGACCAGTGGATTTCCTTGGGATGTGTACTTCAGAGAAGAAAGTAAAAAATAAGAAAAGCTCTATATTTTTCATCACAAACCCCTATTTATCATTAACAAAACTTGCTTTTTTTTTTACTTAGTAACACATAGTTCTAGGGGGAGACATTTCTACATACCTTCCAAGTTCAATGACATAGGGATTTCTATGACATACTAGTTCTATCAGGGTCAAGAACCACCTTACAAGCTAACTTCATGGAGATTGAAGGGCCAACCAAATACATGCACTATGTAAAGTGTCTCTCTTCTTTGAAGGTAGCCATTAATTTCAGATTAAGTAGGACAAATATTTGGAATTTCTCAAAAACAGTTTGTGTGTTCACCTGATCTATCTCCTCAAGGTGAGCCCTTTTGATTCTAATTATTACTTGTTGTAGGTGTATTTAGTTTTTTATTAAGAAATTAAGAATTTTTTAAATGAAAAATATGTCTCCTAGTAATTTTCGTAACAAGTACATATCTTCACCTAACCTGGGCTTCATAAGAGACCATGATTTTTCAAATTAATATTGATTCAAAAGTTAAAAACCAATACAAATACCATAAAATTCTATCCACATGTGAGAACCCAAACTAAGTCACTTGAGACTATTTTCTTCTCCATAAATAAGTATCTCATGCTAGGAAAGACAAGCTCAAATTCCAAGCTTCCTACGGACTAAGAAAAGTAACAAGTTTGGTCTAATGTTTAGTAGGAAACATTTGAATAACAACTGTCTATAGGTCAACTTGATAGATCAAAATTATGACTGCATAAAGGATTTTTTAGGCCGAATGTTAGTTGTCTTTCATAACAGGGTCCACTCTTTGTCTCACATCATACATCGGGCTTTGTACTCATAAGGAAAGATGACTTGCAACATTGTACCTAAAAATCCATGGCAGACAGTGGCATCCTAGCTCAAGAACATCATTAAAGCGTCCAAATTTCTCCGTACCTGCTTGATAGTCTAATTAGGCTCGAGTATCAAAGAATTAAAATAATGAATTTATATAAGAAAAATAAAAGGTTGCAAATGGAATCTGAAAGATGGAAAATTTACATTTGAATCCCTGTAGTCCTAGGACCTTGAGTAATCAACTGGAAAACCTACTTGGAGTTGTACATTTATTATAAAGATAAGTTTCATCATATTCAAGTTGGAAATTTAATTATGAAGCATTGTAATCCTAGGACCTTCACTAATCAATTGAAAAATAAACTTGGAGTTGTATAGCTCTGTTGTTAAGAGGAGTTACATCCTCTTCAGTTATCATTTATTATGCTTTCTTTCTCTTATAACATTATAGCATTTTATTTCTCTACATCAACATTATTGTATATTACAAGCATTATTTGTGCAAAGAGATACTCCTGTAAATACAATATACTCCAACCTCCGTGGTTAGTTATTAGGAGGATTTATTGATGTAACAGTATTGCCACTTCCTTTCCATATTCCATTGGTGTAGCATTCTAGGCTATGGCCTTGACCCTTCAAAAACTAATATTCATTTCTTACAAAGTCTGCTCCCAAAGTTCCAAGCTTAAAATTTCCAATAGATTAGACCAAATTCTCTGGATATTATGACCACCCCATAGAAATAAGACTAAGAAATAGTAGAACACCTGCATATTCATAAATCACTATATAGAATCGGGGCAAGCAAAACATAAAACCTGAAATTAAATAAGTTCTCCTAAATTTACTCCACAAATTACGAAAGGCATGAAATTTACTCCAAAAATATATAGGTTTGTTTTTTTATGATCCAAACTTAAGTGGAAACAAATTGAAGTTGAAATCCCTACAAAATTATTATCTATGGATGTTAATTTCCCCTAAGGTAAAGCCCAGGTACTTTCCCTTCAGTGAAAATGATTCAATCAAATGGGTTGGAAATTGTGCCTTCAAGCTCCTTGCTTGTTGTCAACAGGGAATTGGTTCACTCAATCGATAAATGGAATATCTACTAATATTACACTCTTATTTTGGTTTTCCCCACCGTAGACAAGAATTTAAGGATGGTTACAACTTTTGGGCAATTTTATTGGAATAGCCACTAGTTAGACCTAGCACCTAAGAAAGAAAGATATTGTTATTTTCAATGCAACAATTTAGGTTATGTTTCTCAAGAACTTCTTATTAATAAAAAAAATAAAAATAAAATAAATATTTGGAGAGAAAAATGGTATGTTCCAGATCTAATACAAGAAGAATCAATAATCAAAGAAATAGTTTCTATCTCCAAAGGAGGACTCTAGCTTGGTACATGTACTAGCATGTATTAGAATTAAAAGGTGGGCAATAATCTAAACACTCTCATTCTTCTCTTGTCTAAGAAACTATTTTTATCCCTTTTTATTTTGGACTATTATTTTCTAATAGTTTCAGTGACAATATTAGTGTTTTAGAGATAAAGGAGATTCCAATATTTATGATGGATTGTTGGTTTGTCTTTAGGGAAAATTTGAGATCTGTATAGAGGCATATTTATGATAACATGATGTCTCCTCAAGGATGGAAATTTTGATATTTTGTATAGGATCATATAAGGTTTATAATGATAAATTTTATGTAAGATCAGTGAAGGGGAGGATCTTGAAATATTTTTTCTCTAAGAAGAAAACTTGAATATAAAAAAATGGGCAAATATTCAATAATTATTTGAGAAATTCAAGCAGTTCTACTTGTATAAAGTAGGGTGTTGTGATTAGTTAAATCAAAGAACTTTCAGCGCTGGAACTGGAATTCAAATTCTTCAAAATACATGCTACCACATTAATAGTACTAACAAAGTGCATCTGAGACAACGTCAAATCCTACAAATGCAACATATATCTGTGAAGAAAAATGTAAAAGTTACATCTATTGATGATTGAAAAAGGTAAATGAAATAAATAAGATAATACACATTAAGTAATAACAAGAGACATAGAGTGTGTGGAACATCTCAATGTAAGCATTTTTTTGTTGATATATAAAAAAAAAAAAAATTATGTAAAATAAATTCAGATTTTTTGGGAAAATGTTGATGAAACCATATGGTCTTTGAGGTGTTACAAATATATCTATTCACCTATCTCATGTATGGTTAGATATAAATGATTAGGACATGGGTGATAAACATTTAGATAATGGTTATGTGGGGTGACATTTCTTTTTTTTTATTGGGTATTTATTATAGTGGAATTACATTATCAATTTTCTCTTGGAAAAGACAACATAGCTTGCCATGAAGATGGGTGTATACAGTAACAAATCTAGATCATCATTCAAGTTTCCTTAAAAAATGCAATTGGAATTCTTATCATTAGGTGGCACTTATTTCAAAGCACAACCTAGAGTAATAGTTTTAAAGATATCATCCCAATTAAATGAATGAAAAATTATTTTAGTTCACCATGTTATGTACCAAAGGATTATTTTTAAAGTGTGCTTGCCATAACATAAAGTTGGAGTCATAAATTTCCATATATGAGGCAAAAAAGGGTTATAAACTTCCATATATGAGGAACAAAAGGTTAAGTTTGCAAGAAATACATAATTTTCCTGGCAGCATAATAAGAAACTACCTTCAAGTAAAATGTCATTTACCCATCAAGGCACAATATTTTCCATTGATCTATTCCTTGCTTATTATCCAAGAAAACCAATCCATTTGAAGGTAATGTGTTACAGATCCATTTGGGCACATCAAATCCCAACATTCAGATCAGTGTTTTAGGGCTCATCAAACCCTAAATTCAGTTGTTTCATGCCCTAAACAAGTCAACCCTTTGAATGCCTCCTTCCCAGATAGTTTCATGCCTTGAAGACATCTAGAAATTGCCTCTAGAGGGACTAGCGTAGGTAAGCCCTTAAGAAGGTGCACTGCAGAGCAGTTAAGTCCACTTCCAAGGTGCTCTAAGGAGCACTTTGGCTTCCTTTCACCTGCACTAGGCGAGAATGGGTGAAATTCACATAGGATTTGGGGAATATTCTTATATTTTGGAGTCATCTAGAAGTTCCCCTGTCTTATCAACTCCTTTGAGCTTGAAAATGGATGAGGAATGAGTTAAGGAGCATCCTATCCTCTCATCCCTTCCTCCATGGAACTAATTCTAAATACGAAAGGCCATCTATTGTCACCATTAATGATAAAACCTCCTTCATCTTCCTATAAATTGACCACTCATCTAAGTGATCAAGGGATGGCTGGATTTTGTTGAATTGTAAGGAGATAATGTTGCTATGAGACTTGGCTTTGGAGCAACTGATGTGATGCCACAAGCTTGTCTTTCTTTTGATGTGATGTGGATGGGATCCAAGTTGGAGGAATGACTTTGAATCGTACATTGATGGTTGTAGTTCCTTCTTCTATCTAATAAAGTGTTTGAACCTTTTTCCATATGATGTGTTCTTTCATAATGCTTATATGTATGAATCGCTTATGATTCCTTTCATTTATATTCAATGGATCGTATGTTTTGATCAGTTTTCATCTTCTATTGTGTTTACAGGGTACTTTTCAAGTGGATTAAGTATGGGAAGGAGCAACGGAATCGATACAGGGGAGACAAGAGGAAATTGGAACTACAAGTAGGCCTTATATCCTCTCTTCTTATCTATTGCTTATAGGGAAAGTCTAAAACACTTTAAATTGTATTTCTAGGCACAACTACTTGTCTAGTGAATTAGTATTTATCCATAGATGCTAAATTCTCCAAAACAAATTAGCAACTCCACTGGGGAAGAATCCTCTTCCTAGTAGCTTATCCACCTCCTAAGACATCCTTGTATATTTCATTTGTCTTCATAGATTGTAATTTAGTTGTTTACATTGAAAATTTGGTCAAAATTGAGGTTAGATGACTCTTGAGTGGCCTCTTAGAAATCAACACAGGCTTGGTGAGGAGACAGTGCTCTACAGAGCACGCTTGAGTGAGAGACAATGCTCTGCAGCGTAGTTAGGCCCTCTTTGACATCCGTTAATCAACCTTAGGTCAAATTCCCACCTTTGGAAAGTATTTTTGCCAACTTTTCTCTGTTTGTTTGCTTGTTGATTGATCAATGAATGACATGTCTCAGAGAACAAATTTTTATCTCCTTTGCTAGCCCTTCTTTGATTTGATTGATTAATGTTTCTTTAATGTTTTCTTTGTCATTATCAGTCTATAGTAAAATTTAGGATATAGTTGATTAATATTCATTCGAAAGAAAGTGTCGTAAAGTATTATTTTCCTTCGAAACAGAACTGTCATAAAAGTCTTTGTTCTTATGAAATATTGATTGATCGTATATGCATATTTCCTTTTGTTCATATTCAAATTAAGGAAATCGAAAAGAAAAACTTGCATCGTTCATATTGTAGTTTTTGAATGCTTGAAATGAATATCTAGGGAAATTGCATTAGATGTGCTCTTTGCTCTTTGTCAAAATTATGATTGCTCTATCCCTACTAGCTAAGGATTTTCATTTTTAAATTGAATGGAAAGAATAACTATCATATTAGTTGCATTTTAGGAATTGAAAACATACATCATGTGGTGAACCTTGAAAGGAAAATTCTAAAGAAGATCAACTTGAAATTTATCTGAATTTACCTAATGGAGCATTGTCTCTTAACGAAAAACATTTAGAGGTCTAGGCTAGAGGCGTGTTCCGACATCGTAAAACAAAGGAGATGTCACTAACTTGTCTACAATACATCTCGAGTGTGATAACTCATTCCATGTACATGAGTATATCGTAGCTTGTCCACGTACCTTTGAGAATATAGGGCAGTGTCACAGTACGTAAAGTATATGGGAATTCTCTCACTGTGCAGTTTTTCATTAGAAAGCACTTATATGGATTGGGCCTCCACGTACTTTCGGGTATATATCGGAGGACAACACTAGGTTTCTATCCATCCTTAGGTAACTGAGTTAGCTGCCTTGTAAACTGTAATACAATGAACACAACATTCAGGGAGATTTCCTACCTGTACTCTTGGTTTGCTAGGAGGTATTCTGTAGTTCACAGTTGCTTGGTAAACCTTTTTCCTAGATTATCCCTCCTTTGTTTTGTTATGTTACCTTGATTAAAATTAAATTAATTTACCGTTACTTTGATTAAAATAAATTAATTGACCACAGATAACATCCTCCACGCTCGCTCTTTAGTTGATCTTATATTGAAACATATGGTGACAAATCCGAAGTCCACTGATCAAGGAATTCCTCTTGATGGGAATCCTAGTCCTTTTCCTCCTTTCGGAAATATTGGTGCTCCTTATATGGCTACATTTTCCCTTCCAAGATTTACCATTGGCTTGCTAGTATGGTTGTTTTAAACCTCCTTGGTTCAAAATGTCGTGATCTCCCAGCAATCAAGTACACCTCCAATAGGACAAAATCAACCTCTAGGTGATCCTAAAGTTGACCATTTGCCTTCTTCCTCGGTTGTCTCTTCCTCCCCTTCTTCCTCTTAGCCTGGTGAAAGTATTGGTACTAGTAACGAGGTGGCTAAGAAGAAGAAGAAGCAAATTCAACAGAGGGGCCATCAAGCAATCATTGCTTTGAATGCAACATCTGATGAGAAACCATCCACCAAGCCTCACAAAGTTCGATATCCATGCAAAATTTGTGCATGAGACCATCTTATTTAAAGTTGTCCTGATATTCATCAGATCTTAGAATAATGGTCTTCTTGTTAACATCATCCTGTGTCATCAACTTCTCGAGATCATGTTGGTGACACACCATCAACTAGTGGTACTAAAGTTCATGGAAAGAAGGGTAAAGTTAAGTTTCCATGTAGGTTATGTGAAGGGAATAGCCCCATTCAGCTTTGTCCCTATTTGGATGAAGCCAAAAGAGTGTTGGATAATTGTCTTGCTTCATCGCAATGAATTTCATCTGGTTACAGGAAACTCTGCCTAAATACTTTACTAGTTGATGAATTGACTGACCAAAGTTAACTATCACTGGAAACCACTCTCTCTGAAAGTGAATCCTATGAGTCTATACCCAACCCAAATCAACTGGTTGAGGTAACGGTTGACCCGATTTCACCTTCAGCTAATCGTACCTTTCCCAAAGAGAGTGAATATGATACCACTTAGGTTCTTTTTATTTCTTCAGATTCAAATGATCTTGGGGGCTATCCACCTGTTCCATCAAGACAGGAGGAAAATCCTCCCATTCTCACAACTCAAGGGGTTAATTCTCCTGTTTCAATGGTACACCCTCCAACTAGTTTGGTCACTTCCTTTGATTGGAATCGACTGGCATGATTCTATCGTCCTTCTTATGTGCCTTTCAAAATCATAGTACAAGTTTGTAATATGATTGTATCTGGAACTATTATAGATGAAGGTGCATCTGTGAGTATCATTTCCTTAACTGCTTGGAAAGCGCTCAGTTTGCCACCGCTTGTGCCAGTTACCTAGAATCTGTTGGCTTTTAATAGAGGAACCAATCAACCATTAGGGATCCTCCCTCAGTTACACATTACTTTGGGGGGGGAAATCATTTATCTGAATGTGATTGTAATCCCAGGCCCTTTAGATTATAATTTACTTCTTGGGCGCGACTATGTTTATGACATGGGAGCTATTGTTTCAACACTCTTTTGAGTGATTTTTTTCTCGCATGAAGGAAAAATTGTCACTGTTCACCAACTTTCATTTCCCGATCCAAATATGGCTTTCAGTCAACCATCTTCCCTAAATGGTCCATTTTTACCAATGGTATCATCCCCGCCACGGGTCAATTATGTGGCAACCTGTTCCATACCTACATCAACTAACAATCAATTTAGTGATGTTGTACATCATGTACTAGAAGCATTGGAACCAGATCTCTCCTTCATGACCTCTTATGATTTGTGATTAGCCTATGAGGATAGTTCCTTTACTGTGTCAACTTCGTTAAAAATTGAAACAGGTCCATGAGGATAGTTCCTGGTCTTGTGTCAACCTCGTTAAAAAATGAAACAAGGAGTATGAGGATGGTTCTTTTACTGTGTCAACCTCACTAAAAAATGAAACAACCCGTATGAGGATAGTTCCTTGTATTGTGTCAAGCTCATTAAAAAATTAAACAAGGTCCCATGGAGCAAAGTTTCAAGTCGAGTCTTTGATTAGATATTGTAAAATCACAGTCGAGTCTTTCACTTGATCTGGTAAAAGAACCTTCATTTCATCCACCTGATAGCCATGAGTAGTCTGCTTAGGTGAATGTAATGAATCTTGGGGGGCATGCACCTAATGTTAAAATTTAAGTTTCCCTCTAGGTTATGTGAAGGGAATCACCCCATGCCCCTTTGTCCCTTTCTGGACGAAGCCAAAATGGTGTTGTATAACCGTCCTGATTCACCGCAATGACTTCCATCTGGTTACAAGAGACTCTCTCGTTCATCATGCTGTGGCCATGAAAACCAATCGCAAGCATAGTTCTTTGTTTCAAGCTTGTGTAAAAACAAAACTGAATCAAAGCATAGTTTTTCGTTTCAAGCTTGTGTAAACATGAAACTCAATCCAAGCATAGTTCCCTATGGTTCAAGCTTGTGTAAAAATGAACCCATTTCCATTTTTAACCACCGTGATTGCCATTCTATTAGCCTCTTTCATCAGATGAGCCTTGGTTTTTTTCATCCCATCGCCACCATCCCTTTGGCCGATCATACGCTTTCACTTGGTTGTTTTATCCTTTTTTGAGGAATGGTTGCAATGAGTGGTCTTATTAGCTAGCCTCTTCACATAAATCAACATGTTTTGAGAATTTCCAACGTCACCGGAACCAATTGCTATCCTAGACACCACTCGTTCCTCAAAGTGGAGTCATCTTTAAGCTCTTTTTAGACTCTGTAAATATGAATGGCATTCAACAAAAAGAGGCTTGCAAGCATCAATGGCAGGTTTCTCGCTTTTGGCGATAGGCATACATCAATGGTCTTCAACCAAAAGACTTTGCATGGTGTTCGACATCAAATCATCCCTTCACAACATGAAAAATGTACTGCGGTACCTTGAGGATCATTGTCATTATCGATGATTTCTCTTGCATGTTTTAACAACTTACATCATTGGCTGGTAATCAAATGGTGTCTCCCCATGTTCGACTTTAGATCACATATTCACATGGTTAGACTCGTACTTGAGTGAACAGTTGAACGAGATTGAAGACTGCAAATCTAGTTTCATCCATGTGGGCTACGATATCAGGAGTACTAAATCATATATATATAATAGCTTTACATTTAGAGTCATTCCGATCATGGGTATATATCTGTAGACGACTGTTTATGTACATGTAATGAAATTTTATAAGTTGAGCATTGGTATTCCTTCCCTTATCAATTCATGTAAAATCAAATATCATGATATATGTATTGTAATTGATGCAGGTCACCTTCCACTTTGATACCTCCTCATCAGATCGTAAAGCATTTCATTCAACATTAGCATTTTTCCGACTTCATGCTTTAGGGCGCAACTATTACAGATCCATTTGGGCACATCAAATCCAAACATTCAGATCAATGTTTTAGTTCTCATCAAACCCTAAATTCAGTTACTTCATGCCCTAAAAAATTCAACCCTTTGAATGCCTCCTTCCCAAACAGTTTCATGACTTGAAGACATCTAGAAATTGCCTCTAGAGGGACCAACGCAAATATGCCCTTATGAAGGTGTGCCGCAGAGTAGTTAAGTCGATTGCTAGGGTGCTTTGTAGAGTACTTAGGCTTCCTTTCACCTATTGTGGGTGATAATGAGTGAAATTAACATTGGGTTTGGGGAATATTATTATCTTTTGGAGTCATATAAATGTTTCCCTATCTTATCAACTCCTATGAGCTCGAAAATGGATGAGGAATGAGTTAAGGAGCATCCTATCCTCTCATCCCTTCCTCCATGGAACTAATTCTAAGTATGGAAGACCATTCAATGTCACCATTAATGACAAAACCTCCTTCATCTTCTTATGAATTGACCACTCATCTAAGTGATCAAGGGTTGGCTAGATTATGTTGAATTGTAAGGAGATAATGCTGCTATGAGACTTGACTTTGGAGCAAATGATGTGATGCCACAAGCTTGTCTTTCTTTTGATATGATGAGGATAGGATCCAAGCTAGAGGAATGACTTTGAATCAAACATTGATGGTTGTAATTCCTTCTTCTATCTAATAAAGTGTTTGAACCTTTTTCCATATGATGTGTTCTTTCATAATGCTTATATGTAGGAATTGATTCTGATTCCTTTCATTTATATTCAATGGATCGTATGCTTTGATTGGTTTCCGTCTTCTGTTGTGTTTATAGGGTACTTTGCAAGCAGATTAAGTATGGGAAGGAGCAAAAAATTTGATACAAGGGAGACGAGAGGAAAGCGGAACTACAGGTAGGCCTTCTATCCTCTCTTCTTATCTATTGCTTATAGGGAAAGTCTAAAACACTTTAAAGTATTGTTCTAGGCACAGCTACTTGTCTAGTGAATTATTATTTATCCGTAGATGCTAAATTCTCTAAAACACAATGCTCCAATGGATTTTGTTATCAGGTAGAGTGATTATGCATGTGCTTATTAGAACCTTCATGCATGCACTTATAATTTGGGCAAGGAAACCCTACAAATTTTAATTTCAAACAATAGTAATCTCCAAGTTCTCCTTTATAAGGTATTGATGTTCTAGTAACATCTATAGTGAATCAATGATGCATCTCAACTTTGATAATAATGACATTCTCAAACTAGTTAAGAACATCTTTGATTGTCAACAAAGAATAATTTGACAAAATTGTGACTCTGTTTAATGTATATGTTCAAGTCACATGTCGAACATTATATATAAGGTTTCCTTGTTTTAAAGGCTCTGAAACTAGAACAATGCTCATTTTAAGAACATCAATTTGTTTGTACGAGTATCACTATAAAATATTCAAAATAAATCTTGCAACTTGTGGCTAGAAAAACTTTTTTGCCTTGTTTCTTCCACACAACACACACATGTAGCCTAAAAAAAGAGAAAAAATTTGACATGTTAGAACCACAAGTTTGGATGGATTTCACTCACACAACAACTTATCTATTTAAATATACATATTCAAGATCATATGAACTAGCATATGGGCAGGTTATAAGATAGGCATATAGGCAAGTCTCAATATAATCTACACATACATGGTTTTAATAAGCACATGGATAATCACTCTACTTGACAGCAAAATCCTTTGGAGAAGTTCCTTCAATTGTCTTTGTTTTATTGGATAATAAGCAAGGAATTCATGTTAAATATTATCCAAGAAAACTAAGCCAATTAAAGGTAATGCTCCAAAGGAATTTGTTGTCAAGTAAAGCGATTCTTCCTCTCAACTACAAACCAGGGAAAAAAAATAACTCATCTTCTTGTTAGACACTCACCAATAGCATATCTTCTTGCAATACATTCCATTGAAAACATACCATATATAAATATTTAATTTCCAAAGACAATTAAAAGATTTAAAGGACAATCTTGTTCCTTGATGAAGAAATGACATGTTAGCATGCATGAAACTAAGTTTCTTGACAAATTATTTACTAGAGAGCCTAGGAAATAAAATATAGACATGTTTGTGCTATGTAATATCAAGCCATTTGATCTACTAATGCCTTGGAAAATCAAGTTAGGTTGCTTGAGCATGTCATAAGATGAAGCTATCTCACATATGCATTTGAAGTGCAGACAACAAAATCACTCAACATGGCTCAAACCTTAATGTTGTTGAGCTACATATGTAATTAGGAAAATAAAAAAATATTTCAAAAGATCTTGTAAACCATGGATAACCAGGAATTTAGTGATATCCAAGATGTTATCACTCCTCCAGATCTCCAAGGCTGAGGAAGGGTCCAGCTGAGGTAACCACATACCAATCTTTTGACTTGGTGGCTAGCCCTACCAAGCTAGAGAGGGATCTCTCTAAAGGATCACAGCCAAGAAGGCTGGATAGATTAGGGTTTTAGGCTAGATGTAAAGTGTAGAGGGTTGTTTGATTTGACTTGGTTGGGTAGTCACAAGGATGAGTGAATTAGGTCGGAGAATGAACTAGGTCAGGGAAAAGTGAATCATGATTGTAGAAATCTAATGGGGAAATGTAGGCAAGGTAATTTAAACTTCGTAGTATAGTGAAGAGATGGTTTAGACTAGTGAGATGCTAAAAAGAGAATGAGGGTCATGAATTATTTTTTAAACCGAAGAAATGAAACAATCTATGATGATTTTCCCAAAACATAGCATAAAAAGATGAATTATGCTTATCACACCTTGAAAATCAAACATAATTAGAGTGAAATGGATTATGAAAGGAAAAAACCATTCACACATATGAAACTGAACAAGAAACAAGATCAAAATACCATGCCATAAGAATCCCGCCAAAATAGCTGCAACTCATCCAATATATTCCATGTCAAAGTCTGAAAGCTATTACAACATCCAAGAGAGTCCAACCTGTAAAATGACTAAGAAAATACATAATATAGGCCTCAAACCAACTCATCCTAGTCTCAGAGATCGAATCCATGAGAGGAGGAGAAATTGTAAGAAAGGCTGAATTGATAGCTAGAGTATAGGGTGGTGACAGTGACTGATCCCTAACTTAAGCAAACTGATTCATTACAAGTCATGTAGGGCATTTGACTAATGTATGTACCCTAGATAACACTAAAAACAAATTACATCATCCTTATCAATTACATCGGTAAAACATCAATTTCCCATAGGTGAAAATCAGTTTGGAGAGAAACA
Source organism: Pinus taeda (assembly GCA_000404065.3). Taxonomy (NCBI): domain Eukaryota; kingdom Viridiplantae; phylum Streptophyta; class Pinopsida; order Pinales; family Pinaceae; genus Pinus; species Pinus taeda. The sequence continues at coordinate 82,911 of APFE031108310.1, forward strand.
GTGAAAATTGAGAAGACTGTCAAACGTGCCCTCTCTTTGTCAAACTTTCCCTTTCAGTGTCAAACGCACCCTCAAAGCTTAGGACTACTTTTGGGTGCCTTCCCAGTTTCCAAATTTGCTCCAAGATAGCTCGTTGGAAATCCCTTCAAGTCTATCATCTAGATATGTCTTCATTTGTAAATTTTGAGCTCATTTTCCCTATCAAAACCCAGTATCCCAAGACTGGTAAACACGCAGTTCCCAAGCCAGAAATGAGACAGAAAAGTGGTTTTTTGGTGGTTTTTTAATTTTTTGGCTGACCTGTTTGTCTCCAAATTCTTAGAAAATGCACAGGATGCATGTCCTCATCATTATGAATCCAAATAGGCTGACATTTTTCTCATCAAATGCCCTAAAAAAGAGCGCAACACCCTAGGTGTTGTGCATTTGACCTTTTGACTCTACTAAAAATGCCTCAAGAAACAAAAAAAATCATAATTTGAAAAATTTGCTCAAAACTTGTCAAAATTGGTGGGATGATGGCTGCATATATTTGAGGCATGGAGTGATGCCTTGAAAAGAATGTCTAGCCTCCTTTTCTCCTCTTGCTTGGTCAAGGCTTTAATCTTTGCATGGGATTTTTTGAGCTTGGCTCTTGCAATTTTGTTTCTCATGGCATAATACTTTGCCATCCTTCTCTGAATATCAATATCCCTTTCGGATTTATCTAAGAGGCTCTCAAGATTAGTTTTCACCATTTCAAGCCAATTTTCCCAGCTCTCATTTACCATTTTGGCAAAATTCTCATTTAGGGTGAGCTCATTAGCTAGTCTTGCTTCCCTTTGCTTTTCTAGCTCCAAAGCTCTCTTTAGGCCTCTAGTCCTTGGCCTTCTTCTTGGCACATGTTCATCAAGTTGTTCACCATATTTTCCATATGCCTCATCAAGTAAGGCCTTATCCTTTTCAGCATCTCTCTTTGCCTTGATGAGTTGAATCTCGATGTGCTCATGTTTGATCTCAAACTGCTTATTCTCTTCTCATAGTATGAAATAATGTATTTGGCCCTTTGCAAGTTGTCCTGGAGCAGTCTTATGAGTGCATTCTTCTCCTTGATGATAATGGTTGTGTTCTCACTATCATAATTTTCACTTTGGTTAACTAAGTGAAAATCCTGCTCTGCCTCATGGAGTTCCTCCTCCTACTGCTAGATCTCTACCTCTGTCACCTTTTCATTACCCTTTTGTACCTTCTTTGTTGATGAAGGAAAGGCCCCTCCCACAGTATGCTGGGCAAACACTTGCCTACACCCTCTCTGATAGGTATGTGTCATGGTACCTAAACTAGCCCTTTTAGGCTTGCTCCTCTCACCATGATCAATGTGTTCTTGCTCACTACCTTCATCTCTGCCAGGTGAATGAATAGGCTCATGAAATGGTGATAATGGAGGTGATGATGTGGCTGAATCATCAAATGAAGATGGATGATGTATGGGCTGAGGTGGAGTAACATTGGTGGATGGATGAGATGATGAAGGTGCTTCTTGGCCATGTTGAATAGGTGGGATTGTGAAAATCTAATTGGATATGAAATTGTCCAATGCAATGTTAAGCTAATCAAGATAATGGAGGACTATCATCTTGATGAGGGAGTGGTGAAAGATACTTTTCATTTGATGATCAAAATCTTTCCTTTGGGAAATGAATTACATCTTGTCAATGTCTCGGTAAATATAATAGGGAATACTAAGCATTTTGACTCTTGTGAAATGCATGAGTCGATGGATATGGTAGGAATAAACCCTAGAAAACCTAACCTCATAAGTGAAGTACTTCATGATGATTTTCATCATGGGAACATATCTGTCTGGGAGGTAAGAGAAAGGAAAATCATCTTTCTCTAATTCTTGTACCTTGGTTTAAGATATGGCTCATAATAGAAATGATCAAATTATCCTTATTTAAACCATTTTTCCCCAACATTTGGGATCCCAGAGGCAGCTGATATGATAACAGGAGATATAGTGAAGGTCACACCATCAAGGGTTACCTGGTTGTCATGGAGGTTGGTGATAAATAATCTAGTCAACACAAGATGATGTTGGACCCTTTATACTTTCTCACAAACCTCAAAACAACCCACATGCCTAAAGCATGTCACAGTGATGGGAGATGCCATGAGTTCTCTGGTATTGGTTGGCTCATGTCTAATGATTCTCCCTCTTTTCTTACATACCCTCCTCTCCTGTATTTCTTCCTCACTATGACTTATTTTTTCTTCTTCTTCCATGAGTTATTGGAGTCAAAACCTAGGGAGATGAAGAAATGGAATTTAGCTACAGAGGGTATGGAAAGCTATGAGGAAATTGAGGATATGGAAATGGGGATGTGTGATATGAGGGAGGTGGAAAGGGTAGTTCCGAAATGTAGGAATGGTAGTGGGATGATAGGAAATGAGATTTATGAATGGAATTATGTTACCAAGGTTTTGAACTTAGTAGGACTCCAAAACATAATGAAACGCCATATAAATCAACTATCGAGGTGAGGAATAATATAAATTTAACCTACTTGCTTGTTGAAGCATGTTTGGGGGAAAATTTTAAATCTTGGAGCAATGTAGTGTGTTTTGGGAAATTGTTGGATGTTCTCAACAAAGGCGCAACAAAATGGTCAAATGCACCCTCTCTTAATAGGAGTACAACGCCCTTAGGAAATGCATTGATTTTTATGGCAAATGCGCAACACCACTTCCAAACGTGCCCTCCAATTTCAAATGTAACCCGTGCCCCTGTTTTGCCCAATTTCTCGAAAATTAGCTTTCGTTGAGGAGGCTTTGAAAGCATAGCAGTGCAAATGAATGTTGAATTGATGTCTTTCAGGGATTTTATATTTTAATGGGTTTAATTTATGCTTTGAAAACCGATTTTCTAATGTTTCATGTCACTTTCCAAATTTTCACACTAATGCTCTTTGACTTTCTGAATTTTTCCTTTGATAGGTGGATGATGCTTTGGAAATATTTCTTTTGACCTTTGTTTGGATGCTATTGGTAATGGAATTGAATATAGAGCTAAAATGGTGACTTATTACATATAATAAACATAAAATTACATAAATAAAATAAAAATTATTACATCTCTTTTGAAATAAAATTTACAAACTGGAATAAATTCCTTACTTGAAATTAGATTTGGAACTTCAACAACCATGGTTACATACTTGTAAACCCTTATTTGACTGAAAAATGGATATTATTTGCTTTACTCTCATACTTTGCTGGCTTTATGCAGTGAGATGGTGATTTATTAGACCTTGGGAAATTGAAACCTAGGTGACCTAATGGAACCTTGAATTACTAGACTTGACTGACATGAAATAAGCCTTTATAGTCAATGGATGCTCAGCAAGACACACGAAGGTGGGCCAACAAATACAAATTTTTTAGGGGAGAGTGATTTTTTATTTTGTGCTACCATCAATGCGTAAATTTTTACATGATGACCTAGGTGGAATGATAAAAATTTCAAATGGGACACTAATATGATGTAAAATATGGATTTTGATCACTGATGGAAATATTAAAATACTAACTCTAACATTGGACTTATTTGGGGATGAAATCTCCTTGGAGGTGCCAAGAACACCATAGGCCAGGTAGCCTAACCATATGGACCAATACAACAAAGAAAAACTCAAACTAGAATGCATGAGTAAATGATCACAACTCAAATAACTCAAAAACTGACTCACATGACTAAGGATTGAATACTAAAATGGAAAAAAATCAGTGCAGCTCCATGGTCTTCACATTAGGCTCTGAACTCTAATGTGTTGAGCACTAGAGAAGGTATGTAATTACCACTTATTTTGTCATATTTTCCTTAAATTCATAACTTCTTTACATTATGAAATAAGTATATGGTGAAAGATTATGATAAAGTTTAGAAGATTTGTGTGCAACGAAAAATAACTAATAGTTACCCTTTTCCTATGCAGAAAAAGAGGAAAACCAAAGATCACCATTTCAAAGGAAAAGACAAGACAAAGTTAACTGTTGTCCCTTTGACAAGGAACCGCATCCAAACGAGGCAATCCAAATTGGGGCGTATAAGCCAGGAAAAGGAAGAGGAGATTATCAAATCAACGCAAGAAAATAAGAATATAATTGAGAGTTAGCAATATGGCGAATCCCTTAGGATCCTTTGATCTTGAGAGATTTCTCCCTCAACGATTCTCTGTATCGTTGATATCTCTGCTCGACTGCTATAAGAAGGGGCAACATTACCATCCCAAGGAAACGAACTATTGTTGTTTTCATGAAATTCTCTATTGTAACTAAAACTTTGATCATCGACTCTCTTTAAAAGAGCGATTGTTGTAACTCTATTTTGATGCTTAATATATAAACTTTGTTGTTGTTCCATCTTTGATTCTGGAGTAATATTAAGCGGTGCATCACTGGAGGCTAAGGGCCCAGCCCTGGTGGATCACTTGCTCTTGTACCATTATTTTCCAATTTGTGTGTGGTTTGGTTTCTCTTATTCGCTCTGTTCAGTAATCTGTTGTTCCTTATTATTTCACATATCGGTTTTGTCATATTTCATTCCTATTTGAATAGTAATGTTATTATTTGCAACAGGAATGTTATGCTACTCATTCTAAACTTATATCGCATTGTCATTCCTTTAACGAATTGATATTATCATATAACATTGTTGTTCCTTCTAGATTTCCATTGTTGTTTGTTTACAGAATAACAGTGTTGTGTATCTATAAGTCGGTATTATTGTGTATTTACCTACAGTTTACTTCTAAACATGATTGTTGTTCATTTCGGATTGTTGTTCCATCGTGATCACAATTGTTGTTTCTTCATACCGTGATTAACAACTGTTGTACCGAAACTCATATTATTGTTCCTTTCAATATCGAAGTGATGTGTGTAATATTCGATTTGGTTTTTTATGCATTTACATTTGATTCAAGTTGTTGTTCAATACTTTATTTCCTTTAGTTTTCCATCCCATTTCCATTTACTGTTTAAATCATTTTTGAAGTGAAGATTATTACTTAATTCCTGTAGATTACGATTACTGCCTCATTCATTTCTGTAGATTAAAGATTTATTGTTCATCTTGTTAAATAGATTAGTTGTTGTTCCTTTTTCTATCATTTGAATTATCATTGCTTTGGTATGAACAAAACAATCTGAAACTATAGTGAACATTGACAGTTGTTGTCCAGTTCCCAGGTTGATGATCTTTTCTTTGATTGCTTTTCAATTATCAATTTACAAAGGGAAGAGTTATTATTACTGAACCCTTGACTGATGAAGTATTGTAGTTTCTTCATTGAATGATTTAGTTACAAGCATTTCCAGTTCTTGCCATTACATTTAGAAGCTTGTTTTCAGCATTTAGTTACTTTTGCAAAAATCACTATACTACTAGCATTACTCTGACAAATGACCACCTCAGGTTGAGTACACTCTTTGAGATAACAAATCGTACCTGGATTGATAATTAATGTAGCATAAATAGAGGTGAAAAAGACCCTTTTCACTACTCGACATTTTGGCACCTTTACCGGGGAAGAGTGTAGCCATTTGTTTCTTTTTAGAGTAGTGTAAGTACCTGCTAGGAGAGAATTGGGTTTTAAAAATGGAAGGTAAGAACCTACGTACGGAGCATGTAACAACCCTGCTCCCCTCCCCGATTTCCTATAGATTTGATGTTGTTTTGGGTAGAAATCGGCATTTGATTTGTGTGCACGACTAAGCATAAAAAGCCTAAAAAGAATCCTAAACCACTACCCAAGTCTGAAAAAGCTAAGGGGCCGGTGACCTTGGCTAATCGACCTTTATAGATGAAATCCTTAAGAAAGTAGAATCTCAGCCTTCAGTAGGACCTAGAAAAGTTGCTTCTGGACAACCTACTAGTTCCCTTCAGGCCACAGGATCACGATCTGTAGCCTTTGTTGAGGTGCATAGCCAAACTGAGGAGCAAGATTTTTAAGAAATTGAGAATCTTGGCCCAAAATCATTGCAAGAAGGGAACCTTAGCAACCTCTGGGAAGGAAGAGGAGAAATAGGGGAAACTGAAGAACCAAGATCTCCTCTTGGAATAATTTAGCCAGTAAGCAGCCCGGATAAGGGAAGTGCTGCAAAAATCATTCATAATGATGTTGAAGAACCTCAAGAGTCGAAATCCCCCCCAGACATTAGGAACTATTATCATCCCAGACAAAGGAAGTGCCGTGAAGGCCATTCCTATTAAGGCCATCCCTACTCCATGTAGTCAACCTAAGAATACCCTCCAAGAAATCCTGGAAGATTATTTGCACATATTTGACAAAATGGCCCAGAACTAGCCAAGCACGCAAACCTCCACACTACAATATCCCATTGTAGATACTGCAGCCAATGCACCTATGAAAGCAATTCCTCTTCAGCATATCCCTACATTTCATGGCCTAACATTGGAAGACCCATATGCATTTTTGTTTAAATTCGATGTGTTATGCAGAGGATATGACTATACCACCGACCCTCAAAAGCTGAAATTATTTCCCTCTACACTGAAAGGAGCTGCTTTACGATGGTTTATGGGGTTAGGTGGAGGTGTTATAAATGACTAGGATCAGATGAAAGGTGCTTTCCTAAAGAAATATCAAGATTAATGTAGATCTAGAGAGTTAAAAGATGAAATATTTCAGATGGTAGCTAGACCTAATGAAACACTAGAAGAATATGTTGAACATTTTCAGTATAATCTTCAAAGATCTCCTTATGCATCATTATCCTTATATAAAAATGTATTAAAAACAACATTAATTAAAGGTATGAGAGAAAAATGGATTGAAACACTGAATATTATGGGAAAAGGAGACATCTATCAAGAAAATTTTGCTAAAATCATTGATTTATGTATCAAGAGATCACGAGGAAGTACAAGGCTAAGACCAGTGGAACATGACAGGTTTACAAGGGACAACAAGATTTTTAGAGGAGTAACTTGCGCGAAAATTGGAAATTTATTAGAAAATTTCAAAACTGACATATTGGGGACTCTGACAACGTGACTTGATATTAAGCAAGCCAGGCAGGAATGAGAAAATGCAGAGCAAAATCTGGCAATCTTCTGTCCCAGATGTAGAAAAAACACCACCACAAAGAGTGCCCATTAGATGCGGTTCAAGTTTGCGCCATTTGTACAAAATACCACTCTACAGAAAGTTGTCCCTCACTTCCTGGTTTGAAATCAGTATACAAAGAAGAGCAAGAAGAACCAGAACTGGTGTATCTACTTAATCACCGCCGTCAATGGCAGCCACGACAATCTGGTATGTTCCTCGATCCAGCTTCTTCTTTTTAGCCTCCACAATATCATGCTCAGCAATATAATCCAATGTGGAAAAATAAACATCCCTTCTCAAATTGGTCACAACAACCATTTTCTTCATCATCACCATGGTCAAATCAAGCAAGCCAATCTAATTGGCAAAATTTTTCCTATGCCCCACCATATTGGAAAAACAATGTGTATCTAGCACAATGGTCCCCTCCTACTTTGCAGAGTCAAGCCTAGCAGACAAACCAGAAGAGACCAATAATCAGCTAGTAGGAACCATTCCACTCCCTCAACCTACACTACCAGCATTGCATCAAAATCCCCAGTCCAACTTAAGACCGCAACTCCCAGCCCAACCCAACCCGAACCCAAATAATATACCGGTTCAATCTATTCAAATAATTTAAAAAACAGAGCTAGAAACTTATCTAAGGGAGTGAAATGACCTTCAATTAAGGTTTGGGTACATTATAGAGACTAAGCGAGATAAAAATGTTCAAGTTGAAAATCAGTTACCTATAGAACAACCATTACAAGAAGAAGATATGGCTAGAAAGAAGACTCATGACCAAGAAACCACATCTTCTCCCCCATTCCCAGAACGATTAATTATACCACGACCTATAGAACATCCTAATTTTGATATTCTAGGAGAACTTAAGAACCTGTACATAAAAATCCCACTCCTCCAAGCAATCCAAGATATCCCCATATATGAAAAAACCATCAAAGAGCTATGCCTAAAAAAACCAAGGAGGAGAATAACAAATAACCCAATAGTCCAAGTAGTTAGCACCTTATCTAACCTATTATCAGGAAGAGAAGCACCTGTCAAATATGAAGACCCGGGGAATCCAATAGTAACAGTAAAAATCAATGGACAAACCTTTTCAAATGCCTTAGTTGATCTAAGGGTAATATCTTAACCACTACCACTTGTCAAAAATTGGGCATTACATTTGTAGAACTGACTTCCACTTTATTAGAACTGGCTGAATGATCGGTGGTTAGGCCGGAAGGCATACTACATGATGTCATGGTATCCGTTGATTCCTAGGAATATCTTGCTGACTTTCTGATAATAAACCCCAAAAACCGACTTGATGGACACCCATTAATTTTAGGCATACCTTGGCTTGCAACCACTGATGCTTACATTGGCTACCAACAAGGCAGTATGACCATAACTAGAGGGACTAATATTAAGAATCTAGCCTTATACTCTCCAAACCAGCCAAGTTTCACAATAATAAAAACTAAGAAACATCCTGTATCATACCTTATCAAAAAAATTAGATCCCCATTAACTATAGAAGATGCCGCCGATTTCAAAGATCAAACAAAGGATGATGTTATTAATAACTTTATTAACCAAGTTGAATCCAGATCCCACGTACAATGTCACATGATAGAGGCAGCATTTAATAATGAATTGGAAGAAGATCATCTCAAAGACACTCATGATCAAACAATACCTACTACCTCTGTTTCAAATAGCAAAACTTTAGATATTGAGTCAAGTAAAACTTTAAACGTTAATAGTAACCCGACTCCTGAACAAGAAGGAAAGTTGATCCAACTACTGAGAAAATACAAGCAAGCATAATTTGCATGGGATTATCCAGACATGAAGGGAATCGATCCTCAGTTAGTACACACCACATTTATACAGAAAAGGATGCAATACTTGTTCGCCAACCCCAAAAAAGACTAAACCCTCATCTAAAAGGCATTGTGAAAGCTGAAATACAAAAACTTTTAGCTGTAAACTTTATTTATCCTATCTCCGATAGAAAATGGGTCTCTCCACTTGTAGTGGTGCCAAATAAGAATGGAAAGTGGAGGATTTGTGTAGATTACTGAGAATTAAAAAAAGCAACAAATAAAGACCACTTTCCCCTATCATTCATTGATCAGGTATTAGATACATTAGCAGGAAAGAAATTCTTTTCTTTCTTGGATGGCTTTAGTGGATATAATCAAATTCAGATTGCCCCTGAAGACCAAGACAAAACTACTTTTACCTGTCCTTGGGGAATGTTTGCCTATAGAGTTTTACCTTTTGTCCTATGCAATGCCCCTCCCACATTTCAAAGGGCTATCATCAGCATCTTTTCAGCGTTAATAAATGAAGGGCTCGAAGTATACATGGATGATTTCACACCATACGGAGATGATTTTGACCTAGCACTAGACACATTGGAAAAGGTTCTGCAACGATGTATCGCTACCAGGCTTTGCCTGAGCCATGAAAAATGCTATATGATGATGATTGAAGGACTCATCCTTGGTCATTATATCTCAGCAGTTGGAATACAGGTAGATCCGACCAAAATTCAAATAATTTTGTTAATATCTACTCCTACCACATAGATTAAGGTACGCAGTTTTCTTGGATGTTCTAGTTATTATAGGAGATTTATAGAACATTTTTCTCACATTGTTGTACCTCTATATGCACTAATAAGGAATGTTGACTTTGTTTGGATAGATAAATGTGACCCTTCTTTTGAGGATCTAAAAAAGCTTGTATCAATAGCCCCAGTACTCAGAGGTCCAAATTGGGACCTTCCATTTCAAATTTCATCAGATGCTTCAGACACAGCTATCGGAGCAGTACTTGGGCAAGAAGAAGATAGAAAACCATATGCAATCTATTATATTAGCAAGAATTTATCTCTTGTTGAATTGAACTATACGGTTACTGAAAAACAATTTTTAGCTGTAATACATGATGTAAATAAATTTAGGCATTACATCATTGGATATGCTATTGTTTTATATACAGATCACATTACCATAAAATATTTAGCAAATAAACCAATCACAAATGGTAGTGTAACAAATGACTGATTTTATTGCAGGAATTTGACATCACCATAAAAGACCGACCCAGAAAATAAAATCTTGTAGCTGACTTTCTTTCATGAATGCCAAACCAGTGGATCCAACAACAGTCGAAGATCAATTTCCAGATGAACATTTGTTCGTTTTTACTATCAAAACACCCTGGTATGCTGATGTTGCAGATTATTTAGGAGTAAGAAAATTACCAAAACATCTAACTCCCAATGAACGAAAGCAGATTGTCCAACGTAGTACCCGATTTTCTTGGATTGCGGGCTAGCTATTTCATACAGGAGCAGATATGCACATTAGAAGATGTGTCCGTGAAGATGAAATTTTTGGCATTTTGAAGCTTGTCATGATGGACTGTGTGGAAAACATTTTGCAGATTGAAGAACTGGTCACAAAGTTCTGCAAACAAGGTATTATTGGCCCAAAATCTTCAAATATGCAAAGAAATTTGTTCAAGCTTGTGACAGTTGTCAAAGAGCAGGATGCCCTAGACAGCTTGACAAAATTCCTCTGAACCTACAGCTAATCATTGAACCATTCAAAGAATGAGCGCTCGATTTTGTTGGTCCGATCAATCCATCATCAAAACAGAACACATATATTCTGGTAGCAACAGAATATGTCAGCAAATGGGTTGAAGCAGAGGCATTGCCAAGAGCTGTAGAGAATTTCGTCATTCAGTTCCTCTTCCACATATTTATGTGATATGGCCTACCAAGAGACATAATCACGGATGGAGGACCACAATTTGCTGGTAATAAAATTGCTGCAACATTGGAAAACTATCATATTTAGCATAAAATTACCTCTCCTTACCAACCACAGGCAAGTGGAAAAGTAGAGAGCATGAATAAAGTAATAGAAGCAATACTGACAAAAACCATTGCGTCACATAGACGCGATTGGGCTACAATATTTCCAGAAGCCTTGTGGGCATACAGAGCAACATGGAGAAGCACTACTGGTTATTCACCATATCAGCTAGTATTTGGAAAGGAACCCATCTTTCCAATAGAATTTGAAATATAGACCTTGAGAACAACACAAGAAGTCGGTTTAGATTTAAATGAGGCCCAAATTAATAGACTAAAACAGATCAACGAGCTGGATGAAATCAGGATCTCCACTCTTCAACACACCACATTAATCTAACAACAGAGAGCCAGATGGCACGACGCCCTCATAAAAAAGAATGTCTTCTGCGAAGGAGATTGGGCGCTCCTATACGATTCTAGGTTTCAGGATTTTCCAGGGTAACTCTAGACTTGTTGGCTAGGACCATATAAAATCCAAAATGTACATGATAATGGAACCATTAATTTAACCACCATTGATGGATTGGGACATACCTTTAAGGAAAATGACCATCGAGTTTGATTATACCACAAACTACTTACTCGGGAATCCTTCTACCAGCAACTCCGAGAAGACTCCAACATGCAGATTCTTGTTGAGGAAGAGAATTAAATTCTTCCTCACCTTTGGTTCATTAAGTGATTTGATTGCTTTTACATTTTGTACATAATTCTTTTATTTTGTTTGTGTAAATTACTTTCTGTACATATTTCTGCATTTCTGCAACTTTGCATTTTGTTGTTCCTTTTGGATGGAACAACGTTTTCACCATTTTGTTGTTCCTTTTCGAAGGAACAACACTTTTGCATTTTGTTGTTCCTTTTGGAAGAAACAACATTTTCACCATTCTACTGTTCCTTTTTGAAGGAACAACAGTTCCATCATTTTGATGTTCCTTTTTGAAGGAACAACACTTTTGCATTCTGTTGTTCCTTTCCCAAGGAACAACATTTCCACCATTTTATATTCCTTTCCAAAGGAAAAATTTTTTTGAATTATGTTATTCCTTTCTGAAGGAACAACATTTTCGTCGTTTTACTGTTCCTTTCTGAAGGAACAACACTTTCACATTTTGTTGTTCCTTTCTGAAGGAACAACATTTCGGCATTTTTGTTGTTCTTTTCTGAAGTAACAACACTTCCACCTTTCTATTGTTCCTTTCTGAAGGAAAAACACTTTTACATTTTGCTATTTTTTTTTTCTGAAGGAACAACACTTCTGCATTTTTGCTATTCCTTTCCGAAGAAACAACACTTTCGTTTTTTGCTATTCCTTTCCAAAGGAACAACACTTTCATTTTCTGTTGTTCCTTTCCGAAGGAATATCACTTTCATTTCTATTGTTCCTTTCCGAAGGAACAACACTTTCGTTTTCTGTTGTTCCTTTCCGAAGGAATAGCACTTTCGTTTTCTATTGTTCCTTTCCGAAGGAACAACACTTTCAATTTTTTTTTGTTTGTTTCTGAAGGAACAACACTTTCATTTTCTGTTGTTCCTTTTCGAAGGAACAACACTTTCATTTTTTGTTGTTCCTTTCCGAAGGAACAATGCCTTCATTTTTTTGTTGTTCCTTTCCGAAGGAACAACATTTTCGAAAAAAAAAAATTGCGCTTGTTTTCTTTCCTATTCCAATTAAGGGACAGCTATTGTTCCTCTCAATGAATAACAGTTTCAAGTATATTTTTCCTTTTTCTTGCGGTTTTGTGTACAATAGCTATTCTATATTGAGAACAACATTTTTAAAGTGCATTTTCTTCTTTGTGTGTTTTACCATTTAGACCATTTTTGAGAGTCATGGTCATTTAAAGCACAACTATATATTTATGCAATGAATACGAAACTAGAGGATACTGAAATCAGCAAATTACATAAAAATCATTATCTTTACAAGAAATTGCTTTGAATTGATAAGAGAAGAGAGGAAAGGACACAACTATTGATCACCTTGTTATCATTATTTTACTAATATCGATATGATTGATTATTTTTATCATGATGGTTCTTTCTAAATCCCCATAATTCTCTTTGATCATTATTATTGAATAAGAATAAAGGCATATTTTTCTCTATTGAGATGGTAAGACTTCTTCCACCATCCCTACTCTTAAGGAGTGTTGAACCACCCTCTGTATATAAATAGGAAAAGTGTTATATAAAAGAAAAAAAGGAGAAAACGAAAATGTTTATATGATTGCTAACATGATTTGTCAGATGAAGGATAGGGGGTCTCATCAAGAGCCAACCTACCATGATCATAAGGAAGAAAGTGAAGTGGCATTCCCACTATGGCCACCACACCAGGGATATGATCCAAGAGGCACATCAAAAAAAATAATAGATTCCTTGGAACAGGAGGTCTCATCACGAGCCAGCCTACCCACCTTTCACTCCTTCCTATTGAATAGCATAATGATTCATCTGGTTACCAAGCCAGCATAATGGCTTCCATTCTGACATTGCACAACACTTTCCTAGGCATACACAAAGGATTATGGTTCCAAGGGTGAAATAAACAACTCTATCAAGATTATGGACACCTATGAACAATAGAGCTCTGTTGATGGTAATGAAGTCATATTTCTTATAAACTAATAGAAATTATAAAACCCTTATTCTTATATATTTATAAATGGTTCAAATGAGATTATGTATATAACCCTTTCAAATATTTGATACATGAAAATCAATTACAAATAAATTATGACAGTAAAAGTTGATAATGATCACATAGGACCTTTTACGCACATCAGTTGTCCTATCCTCTAATTCTTTCATCATATCACGACATTTTCTTATTTATTAAGTGATTCTATTATACCCTTCAATTTTGGCAATCTTCTCATCATTGTAAACATGGAATTTCTACATATGTTATTCCTTTATGACTCTGTATTATAGCAGTTCAACATGTTGCACCTTCATTTGATGACAGAGGACGACCTATCACATTGCAGGGGGGGCGCGGGTGATCCCCATAATTCGTTGGCATACGCGTCAGCTTATCATTCGGAGAATTATGACTCAGTAATAGCAAAGCTTAATGGTATTTTATTTCCCAATATTCATGGCTTGCTGTTCCGAAGTTATTTTCATGTTTTACTTTGCAACAATTAGCAGTGAGTTCAAAATTCGAACAGCTTGTTGTTCCGTCATCTTCTCTGTGTTTGCTAACAGTAAGCTATAAGTTTGAACATCCAACTATTCCATTACCGTCTCTGTGTTTTTTACAGTGTGTGAAGCATGGGAGGAAGATCACTTTGCAGCGAGCCACAGGTGTTGATGGTCTCTGATGTTGCATGAGAGATCCTAGCAAAGGCAGGATGGATAGTTTATCTTAAATGACTACAACAATCCAATGAGATGGTGGAAATTGAGTTTTTATAGAACTTGCAAGAACATCATTGCATGGTAAGAGGGAGACAGATAACAGTCACTGACAACATAATTGCACAAGTTTTAGTACTGCTAGCCACGTGACCTGTGTGGACTTTGAAAAAGGTGAGGCTACAAGATACCATGAAAATCTTCCAGGATGAAGGGCAGAACCTAATTGTAAAAGGAAAGAGAGTTTTACTGGCAACCTTGGGAGATTAATGGACGGAATTGGCAAGAATTATCCAGAGCTACATCACTTGTGATGGTAGGAAAGATGTGGTAAGATGACGACATCTTAAACTTTTAGTTGTGTCAAAGCAAAAGTGTGCTGTGAATTTGCCTGTGTTTTTAAATTCTTTATTACATGATGTTGCCGAAGTATGAAGAAATCTCAACATTTAGAGTCAGTAGTAAGCCACCATGGGTTAATACAACTAATAATCAGCCATATCCTTGCCCAACAATGGAGCAGTTGGGAAGAACTGGTTTTCAAAATAGATGGGGGACTGGCTTTACCAGCCCCAAAACAAAAACATGTTTCCTGTACATCGAGCAGACCTCTGAAATGAAGGAAATCTGTTGGCAGGGATCAAGGGAACGTTGAGAAATCGCCAGGAAGATAGTAGTCAACTTGTGGAGATGCACGATTCAGGAAATGAAGAACCCCCACAATTGGAAGGTGGGGAGAATGAAAAACAATTGGAGGAAAATGATGAAGGAGAACCGGAGGAAGAGACTAAGCAATCTGGTCAGGAGGAAGAGGAAGCAGAGCAATGCAGTGAAATTCCACTACAAAACTCGCTACAAGGAAATAAATTGGCCCATATTTTGGCCAATATGGGAAAATATGTCCAAGCTCATAGCCCACCTAACCCCCACACTAAATAAGGACCGCAAGAGCACTCTACCCAAGGTAAAAGTGCATCCGAGGAACTGTGTGATGAGGAGGAAGGAGAAGAGGATCACTCTGCTCATGATGAGAGTGTATCTGGGATGAAGAGTGATGAGAATGAAGAAGAGGAACAATTTGTTCCTAGTCAGAATACACCAGAAGAATTTCTCGACGAAGAAGGGGTAGAAGAAGAGGTTACCCAGGAAGCAGCGGAGCAAGCTAGGGTTTCTACCCCTGAACAAACTAGTCAGCATAACACTGAAGAAGCACCCTGAGATGAAAGTAAGGAAATTTTCCAAGACGAAGGCACAACACTTGAGGTACAAAGTCCAAGACCGACTAAACGAATCGTTATTCCTTCGAAGAAAACAGAGCAAATTAAAATATTGCGAAAGGAACAACAGAGATTGCTTAATGTGATTAAGCAACTTTGACAACAAATAAGGGTTTTGAAAATGGGGAAGAAGTCAAAAGGAACCTCTGTGGTAAAGCATGCAACCGCTCAGACGAAAGCCCTTAAGAAAAAGATCAAGAGGATGAAAATCCAACCTACTATTCAAAATCGAAAGGAATAGAATCTGGCTATTGCCCATGTCAAAGTACAAACATATAACTGATCAGCCTATGACAAGGAAATTTAGATAGAGGCACCATCCTCTAAGGAAACTCGGACCATAAACATAAGAAGTTGTGATAAGAAGATCCAAGTATATTTCCTACCTACAACTATTATGTTGGATAATGACCCGAGGACAGTAACTTTGCGAATAGATTTGGCACAAGCCCAACAAATAATAGAGAAACTTATAGAGTAGACCGTCCCTTGATAAAAATATGAGAAATTAAAACAACAGCTCAGGAATGTTAACATATCCGAAAGATAGGCCTTCGAAGGATGGTGAAAGGCAGAAGAAAGAGTCAAAAAGGTAACTCATAGACTAGACATAGTCATGAAACAAATTGGTATCTTATGCTCTCTGTATACTGACGTTCTAGCATGTACGGTACCTGCTAGGAACTATGCTTTGTTTTTAATGGATAGATATTTACAATTGAAAATTAAAGTTGTCAAAGCAGGAGTACCTATAGAGATAAAAACCATTGATGACTTCATAAATTGTTGTAAGCATTACGGGGTGAAAGTTCAGTGACTATTATGTGAATTCTATTTGCACAATCTTGTATTAGATGGAGAAACAGAATAAAACCCTAGCCCTTTTGTGGGTGATGTCCAACTGCAGGCATTTATTTCTTTTGGTGTTAATCAAACAAAGTGTCTTAAAGCCTACAATGTCTTTCAAAGACAGGAGAATGGATTAGACTTATGGATGAGAGGTGAACCTAGAGACCCACAACAATTATGGAATAAACATAGGAGCCTAATGAGAACTCAGGGAGTGATCAAAGCATTGGGACCTATTCATACAATAGTCATCTGGCAAGGGGTAGAATACTTCTCTACTATCAAAGACCTCACCATAGTAGCAACCAAATTTTGATACCAGAATTCTAATTCGAACATCCAAAACCAAGAACCATTCAATTATGAGAACTTTAAGCTAGTTGCTAACTGCTTGGGTATCTATGGTGACATTGTTTTGAGAGAAGGCCCATCTTGGTTAGGCTGTAGGTTCAGAAGTCCAATTATTTGGCACCCTGCACCAGGATATCAAGCCTTATATGAAATTCCTAAAGGTAAGACAGGATATATTTTTGAATTCCTAGCTAGACATCATGGTTGTAGACCACCACATGAGATCCCTTCTCTAGCCTATTCCCCCATTTCCTTGCATGTCAATTACAATGTTTTCATGAGGGCATGAAAAAGGGTAAGCAGGGGGTGTGTTGAGTACTAGAGAAGGTATCTAATTACCACTTATTTTTTCGTCTTTTCCTTAAATTCATAACTTCTTGACATTATGAAATAAGTATATGGTGAAATATTATGATAAAGTTTAGAAGATTTGTGGGCAACGCAAAACGACTAATAATTACCCTTTTCCTATGCAGAAAAAGAAGAAAATGGAAGACCGCCATTTCAAAGAAAAAGACAAGAGAAAGTTAACTGTTGTCCCTTTGACAGGGAACCACATCCAAACGAGGCAATCCAAATTGGGGCGTATAAGCCAGGAAAAGGAGGAGGAGATACCAAATCGGTGCAAGAGAACAAGAAGCTAACTGAGAGCTAACAATATGGCGAATCCCTCAGGATCCTTTGATCCTGAGATATCGCTACCTCAACGACTCTCTATATCGTTGATATCTCCACTCGACTGCTATAAGAAGGGGCAACATTTCTAGCCCAAGGAAATGAACTATTGTTGTTTTTATGAAATTCTCTATTGTTACTGAAACGTTGATCATCAACTCTCTTTAAAAGAGCAATTGTTGTAACTCTATTTTGATGATTAATATATAAACTTTGTTGTTGTTCTGTCTTTTATTTTTTAGTAATATTAAGCGGTGCATCCCTGGAGGCTAAGGGCCCAGCCCTGGTGGATCACTTGCTCCTATACCATTATTTTTTGATTCATGTGTGGTTTGATTTCTCTTATTCACTCTATTCAGTAATCTGTTGTTCTTTATTATTTCACATATCGGTTCTATTACATTTCGTTCCTATTCAAATAGTAATGTTATTCTCTACAATAGGTTTTTTATGCTACTCATTCTAAACTTATATCGCATTGTTGTTCCTTTAACGAATTGATATTATCATATAACGTTGTTGTTCCTTCCATATTGCCATTGTTGTTCATTTAAAGAATAATAGTGCTATGTATCTATAATTCAATATTACTGTGTTACCTATGGTTTACTTCTAAACGTGATTGTTGTTCATTTGGGATTTTTGTTCCACCATGATCACAATTGTTGTTTCTCCATACCGTGATTAACAACTATTGTACCGAAACTTAGATTACTATTCCTTTCAATATAGAAGTGCTATGTGTAATATTGAATTTGGTTTGCTATGCATTTACATTTGATTCAGGTTGTTGTTCAATATTTCATTTCCTTTAGTTTGTCGTCCCATTTCCGTTTACTGTTTAAATCATTTCTGAAGTGAAGATTGTTACTTAATTTCTATAGATTACGATTACTGCCTCATTCATTTCTGTAGATTAAATATTTGTTGTTCAATCTTGTTCAATAGATTAGTTGTTGTTCCTTATTCTATCATTTGAATTATCATTGCTTTGCTATGAATAGAACGATCTGAAACTATAGTGAACATTGACAGTTGTTGTCCAGCTCCCAGGTTGATGATCTTTTCTTTGATTGCTTTTCAATTATCATTTTACAAAGGGAAGAGTTATTATTATTGAATCCTTGACTGATGAAGTACTGTAGTTTCTTCATTGAATGATTTAGTTACAAGCATTTCTAGTTCTTTCCATTACATTTAGAAGCTTGTTTTCAGCATTTAGTTACTTTTGCAGAAGCAATATACTACTAGCATTACTCTGACAAATTACTGCCTCAAACTAAGTACACTCTTTGAGATAACAAATCGTACCTTGATTAATAATTAATGTAGGGTAAATAGAGGTGAAAAAAACCCTTTTTACTGCTTGACATAATGATCTTTAGCTTCACACTTGAAAATAAAATAAAATGTATGTACAATGAAACCAGGACAATTTAGAAAAGATAATGCTTCAGGGGTCTACCATTGACTAGTCCCCCTAAGCATGGTTCTCCATTCATCTCCTCCAACAAGAAAGAATTTTGTCCTTGGAAAGTTGAAATATGATAAGGGCATTTCCATAAGTTCTCCAATTTTCCATGCTTACCCTTGTATTCATTTCTAGCATTCCAATGAAGTACCACATCTCCAATTTTGAAATCATCTTCCTTTGTTTTCTGGTCATAGATCCTCTTTATTCTCTCATGAATCTTAGAGGTGTTTTGAAATACCTCTTCCCGTGTCTGCTCTAAGTGAATCATTTT
Organism: Pinus taeda; assembly: GCA_000404065.3. NCBI lineage: Eukaryota > Viridiplantae > Streptophyta > Pinopsida > Pinales > Pinaceae > Pinus > Pinus taeda. Next base: position 102,172 of record APFE031108310.1, read on the forward strand.
ATTGATCCAACGCTGAATATCATTCTCTTCACTTCCTGCTTCTTATAATAGTTGCATGACCGAGACTGTTAAAGATGTAGGAAAAACAATATCTACTCCATACATAATCTGAAAAGGAGAAAACCCAAGAGATTTCTTACTACTCACTCGATCTTCCCACAATGCATTGATAAGCTTTTTGTGCCAAATCCTTTTGTTGGCCTCCAATAGTTTCTTTGTGATGTTGTTTAAAGACTTATTGGAGGACACTGCCAAACCATTTCCTTGTGGATAGTATGTTGTTGAATGCCCCAATTTTATGTTGTACTTGTCACAAAACTTAGTCATTTTTATTGACTTGAATGTTACCTCGGTATCTATGATAATCTTATTAGGACAACCAAAACAGGAAAAGATATTATTTTCTAAAAATTGAATGATAATTGTATCAGTTACTTGCCTAGTTGGGATCATTTCGATCGACTTTGTAAAGTAGTTTGTAGCTGTCAATATCCACTTGTGTTGTGCGGATGATGATGGATTGATATCACCTATGAAATCTAGTCCCCACTGCTGAAAAGGTGCATTTACTGATATTGTTTATAGAGGAAAAGGGAGAAGTTTTCTTTTACCTTGGAAAACTTGACACTCGTGACAACCCATCACTACCTTGTAGATATATGGAAAAGGTGTAGGCCAATATTAACCCGCTTTTAGTACTTTGTTGGTCGTGGTATTCCAATACAAGTGGCCCACTCAATCTCCTTTGTGGAAGTCATTTATTACTTCTTTGGACTCATATTCGGTCAAATAGTTCAAAAACACACCTCCAAGATCTTTCCAATAAAGTGCACTGTCCATGATACAATATTTGGAAGCCTCCAACTTTAATGACCTAATCTTAGCCTTAGAGATGCCTGGAGGAGGATTTAGATGCTAAAGTACATAAATAATATCAAAATATTTTGGAGACAAGAGAAAGATTTCAGATACCTGAATGAGATCCACTTCTTCTTGACTGTCGGATATTGTTGCTACAAGGTTGATGTATAGAGCATGAAGGTTTTACTCAGCCATGGGTTTGGCTAAGCCTTGATCTTTAATCAGCTTTGTAGGTTTAATCACAAGATTGTATTCTAATAGTGCTGCTATCCATCTATCTCTTCTACCTTCCGGGTCATTCTGCATGAGGACTTCTTTTATCGTTGCATTAGGCACATAAGAAATAGTATGCAAATGTAAAATGTAAACTCTGAAATCTTTGATCGCCTTTACTAAAGATAAGGCCTATTTTTCAATGATGTTGTACTTAAGGGTTGTATCCCTAATGTTGCAACTAAAAAATGCTATAGGAAGCTTGGTCTTATACCTTTTTTGCATTAGCACCGCTGCCATGTTATGCTCAGAAGCAAATGAGAATATAATAAAATCATTGGTGTAATCAAGACTAATTAGAACAGGGGTAGTGGTTAAGGAAAGCTTCACTGCATGAAAAGACTTACGGGCTTCTTCGTACCATTTCACCTCATTATCATTTTTTAACATATTGGCCATTTCTCTAAGATGTTCAACTAAATTAGGAATAAATTTCTGTAAGAAATTCATCTTACCATTGAATTCTTGGATTTCTTTCTTGTTGCGACAGAAATCAATTTGGTGAATAACTTCTACCTATGAAGGGTCAATCTGGATGTCATCTTTCGAAATGATGTGGTTGATAAGTTTTCCTTCCTCCATAGCAAACAAACTTTTCTTTGGATTGAGAGAGATCCTAAACTTTCTATAGTTCTAAAAAATGACTCTTAAATGATGCAAATGTTCATCACCTGAATGTGAAAACATAGTTACATCATCTAAGTATACAACCAATAAAACATATTTTTCATCTGAAAATGCTACGTCCATGGCATGCTGAAAAGTGGCCCTTGCATTTTTGAGACCAAATGGCATCTTTGCATCTTTGAATGTGCCCCAAGGTGTGGTAAATGTTGTCTTGCCTGATCATCTTCATGCACTAAAACTTGATTGTAACTGAAATAGCCAAGAAGTGCCCACAACTTTCTGAAGGATATGGTCCATTTTTGGAAGCGGGTAATTATCTTTCAGAGAAAATTTGTTCAAGTTTTTGAAGTCTATGCACAACCTAATCTCCCTAGTCTTCTTTCTTGTCAAGACTAGATTTGATATCTAATCAGAAAATCTGATAGGAACAATGATGCCCTCCTTGTAAAGTCCGTTAAATTCTTTCTATATGGATGGCAACAACCTTGGGTTAATCCTCCTTAGCTTTTGTCTTAATGTTTTTTGATCAGGTTTGATTGGGATTGTATGCTGAATTATTTTCTTATCATACTCCTTCAAATCTACATAATTCCAAGCAAAAACATCAGAATATTTAGACAATAGATGAATGTATTTCTCGTTTACCTCAGGAGATAATGTTTTGGACAGCTTGATCATTTTTGGTTTGTCTGTTGTTCCGATGTTCATGTCTTCGACACCTTTCTCTGTAGGAACCAATCTAGGCTTTCTTGCTACATCATCCTAATCAAACAAATCTTCCAAAGGTACAAGACCTTTCAGAATATTGTTGTCCTTTAGCTGTAATATATAAATTGGGGTTGCTTCAATGACTTGATCATCCTCATCGTAAACTTCATCCATGGAACAATTTTCAAACTTTCCTTCACTCTGAAGAATGTTATTCACTTGTTTGTCATCCCAGAATAGTTTCCAATATCAAAAGTTGTTAGGAACAAAGGGTCGATGCTTCACATGAATCTCAAGCTTATTGTTTGAAAATATGGGGATTTTGAAATTACTTGCAGTTGTAGCTAGTGAATCTACCATAAGATTTTGAGTTCTTGGTACAACTGAAATTGTATATAAGGGAAACATTTTAAGAATATATAAAACCACATTTCTATATTGTTTCATTCATGAATCGTGAGCTTGATATTCACCTTTAACTTTCTAGATTACAAGTTCTGAATCACCGTACACGGAAATTCTGTGGTCACCTAACCTCTTCAAGATCTTCAAACCTGTGATCAGTGCTTCGTACTCCACCTCATTGTTAGTGCAATCAAAAGCTAACTTGTATCATCACAATCTAACATGCTAAGGGAGATTACCTTACTGATGATAATGTTGACTTCTCATCCAAATACCAATACCTGCTCCATATTTCCCAAGGGAACCATAAAAGTCCATGGTCCAAAGGCCATTTTCCTCTTCTAAGAGTTGTCCATCTTTTTGTTGTTTTTGGTCAACATTTTGAACTTTCACTTTAGACACTTCTGAAGTTTCCATTACCTTCTCCGATGGCTGATCTGAACCTTTTTGTGCCTTGTTTGATGGCTACTCAGATGAACTTGGCAGCTCTTCTTTTTCTTGACCTAAAACTGTCCTTATAGTATTGAAAATCTCCATTACATCTTTAATTTCTACTAGCTGACTATCTACATCATTAAGTCCACTATCATTGTACAAAATAAGTGACTCTAAATCTGTATGTACAACATTTATAGGATGAATTTTGGGTTTCTCCTTGCTAGTTATAATGAACTTCATTTTCATTTCTCATTACAACTTTCTCAATTTCCAAAAAATCGGGATGGTAGCATAAGATAAATCTAAGTACAGTGTACCTCTTAATTTTTCTCCCCAAGATCTCGACGATAACATGCCAAATCATGGTGGTATATCAACTACCACCACATCCATTAAAACATTATTTGCAGGGATTTGATCTAGAGATACTACCAAATCTTTGATTATACCAAGAAAAGGGACCTTTCCAGAATCAAAAGAATACAATTCATGGTACTCATGAGTTATATCTAGACCCAACCTTTCCATGATGCCTTTTGGAATTAAATTATGAGAGGCTCCAAAGTCAAGCATGGAGTTGTGAAGAATGAATTGGTGAATTCTAAAACTGTGATAAAATGGAGGAACATCACTATCTCCTGATTGACCGTCTACTGATGGACCAAAAATCAATTCAGGCTCGTCATCTCCAATGTTAGCCATGTCAGACATAGGATCAAATTTGAGAATTTTAACTATATCAGACTTGTAATGGCTATTTTTGACAAGTTCAGTAAGAGGGATTGACACCATTAACTTTGAAATTTCATTTTCTAGATTGAAAGAGCTAGTTTTATCTACCTATTTTTGGACATTTTCTTTCTTCTCAAGAAAATCTCTTGGTATTTAATACTTCTTTTAACTATCATGATCCTTGTTTGGACTGCTTGTAGATGGTTGTTTTTTTCTACTTTGATCAGCTACTACTATATCTTTACCTTTGCTTTGACTACCTTGAGGATTTGATTTCTGTTGGGTATCTTTCTGCTATGATGTCCTTTTCTGTATAGGAGTGATTGCGACATCCCTATTCCTCGAAGAATATTTCTTTTGCTAAGAACTGAGTGCATTCAAATATCCTCTTTAATAATCATTGGTTTGGGTCTCCAATGCATTGTCTCTTGCTAGTATGTAATCCTCATCTTTAATATCCTCCACTTTCTCGACATACTTCTCATCTTCAATCAAGAAAATGGGATGGTGATATTCCCTAAAGAATCAACTTTCCTCAACAATTGGATCTGTTTCATCATCATATTCTCCTTGAGCATAATTCTATTGCAAGGGTGTCCGAATTGGCTACTAAGATGTCGATGCTTTGGAAGCTTTCTGCTCTCTTTGTTTTATCCTGTACTAAGGCTGTTTCTGATTTCTAAAGTTAGTATTTCTAACTTGAGGCCCTTAAGATCTATCCGAATTTACAATCTAGTCGGCCATTCTCTCCATGGTTCTGATCAATGCATCTAAATTAAGGTTGGTGGAAGAATATGGTTCTTCTTTGATGGTCACTCTCTTTTCTGGTTTCTCATGTTTCAATTGATACTTCTTAATCATCAATTTTGATTCCACACTTACCACATTGTTATGCATGTCTTCTAGAGTTGTGGGATCTCTTTCCCTCAATTGAGAAGCCATCCCCAGATAAAAAGCATATGGGTAGCGGTGAAGTGCCAAATCAGGTGGAGTTTTCATGTTATTCGGAATGGAATTGTAGATCTTATTGGACCTTATAGTGAATTCCTTAACTGTCTCATTAGGATTCCTCTTCAATGTGTTGTATTCCACCAAGGTCTGTAATGGATTCTTTGTTTTGCACCATCTGGCTAAAAAAAAATCATTGAGCCTGGCTAAAGATTTAATAGATCCTGTTGCCAAACCACGGAACCATTTTTTCATGTCTCCCAAAAAACTTTGAACTATCAGTCTCATTTTAGCATTATCCTCATCAACTTCCTCTAAGTCAATTAAATCAGCCATCTTATGAATATGTTGTTGTGCTATGACTCCTAGGCTACCTTCAAATAGAGGAAGCCTCTGGCCATAGTTCTGAGGTAAATTTTCCAATTGACCATGTAACACTAAAGGTGCAAATCTCACCATAACTCCTGGAGAATGAAGGATGGGAACTGCAATGGTTTGTATTGGTTGAGATGAATATGGAGGGGGTGAAGAAGATGCTTTCAGAGGTGTAGTAGAGGGTATAGCAGAAGATAAGAGCTCAATTTGATACTAAATATAGGCCTTTTCAGTAGTGATTTGTAATTGATCAGCTAGGCTTTGAAGTTTCTCAAAGTTAGACCAAACTTCATGCTCAATCTTTGCAGACTGATAAGCCGTAGAAGGTCGGTTAAACAAAGACTTTGAGGTAGGAAAATATGAGTCAATATTTATGGGATCAAAAACTTCTTTGATAAGACAAGGCTCAAATTTTGAACGAAATAGGGATAGCTCTTATTTAATGTCGATAGGTATATCCTCGATACTATGTATTTGATCTGGCAAGGAAGTCGTCCTTTCCAATTTTATGGTTTCAATCTTGAGGAAAGGGACTTTAGGCTTTCTTAACAATATTTCATGATTATCAACTAGAGAAGGAGGATTTCGGTCAGGGTTTGACCTAGTATATATTTTTGAAGCCAGAATCTTAATAGGGTCACAAACTATATGATTTGAAAGACCTAAGACTTTAAGCTAAACAAAGATATTTTCAAAGGAAAGTATTCAATAGCGAAATCTAAAATTTGGTAATGAATGAGATCTTACCAATGGAATGAAGTATGATTAAACTTGTGGCTTGTAATCTTGTTCATTTCTTTGAACAAGCTCTGATTGTCTTCAACTGAATCAACTGGATCAGGATGCATAATTTGTCTTGGTTGTCTCCTTGAGGCCAAATTCTACAATCTTGACACTGCAATTACTGAATCAACCTTTGTGAAGCTTAGTCTTATCATCCAGAGGACCAAACTCCAAAGAGAACTAGTCGTACACCCAGGGAAAATGAACCTTTCATTCCCCGACAACAACGCCAATATGTTATCACTCCTCCGGATCTCCAAGGTTGAGGAAGAGTCCAGTTGAGGTAACCACAAACCAATATTTTGACTTGGTATATATCCCTACCAAGTCGAAGAGGGCTCTCTCCAGAGGATGAAAATCAAGAGGGCTATATAGATTAGGTTTTTAGGCTAGATGTAAAGTGTAGAGGGTTTTTTGATTTGATTTGGTTAGGTAGTCACAAGGATGAGTGAATTAGTTCAGAGAATGAACTAGGTTAGGGCAAAGTGAATCATGATTGCAAACATCTAATGGGGCAAGGTAGGAAAGGTAATTTAAACTTTTTAGTATAGTGATGAGATGGTTTAGACTAGTGAGATGCTAAAAAGAGCATGAGGGTCATGAATTCTTTTTAAACTGAAGAAATAAAACAATCTATGATGATTTTCCCAAAACATAGCATACGAAGATGAATTATTCCTACCACACCTTCAAAATCAAACATAATTAGAATGAAATGGATCATGAAAGGAACAAAACATTCACACATGTGAAACTGAAGGAGAAACAAGATCAAAATACCATGCCACAGGAATCCCACCAAAATAGCTGCAACTTCATCCAATATATTCCATGTCAAAGTCTGAAAGCTATTGCAACATCCAGGAGAGTCAAACCTATAAAATTACTAAGGAAATACATAATATAGGCCTCAAACCAACTCCTCCTAGTCTCAGGGGTCAAATCCATGAGAGGAGGAGCAGTGGCAAGAAAAACTAAACTGATTGCTAGAGTATATGGTGATCACAGGGACTCATCCCTAACTTAAGCAAACAGATTCATTAAAAGTAAAGTAGGAAATTTAACTAATGTATTTACCCTAGGTAATAGTAAAAAACATAATAATTACATCATCCTTATCAATTACATCAGTGAAACATCAATTTCTTGTAGGTGAAAATCAATTTGGAGAGAAACAGTGAAAATTTGAGAAGACTGTCAAACGCACCCTCTCTCTGTCAAATGTGCCCTTTCAGTGTCAAACGCACCCTCAAAGTTCAAGAATACTTTTGGGTGCCTCCCAATGTCCAAATTTGCTTCGAGATAGTGTTGGACTTCAGAATTACTCTCTCCTTGACAAATTTTCTCACTTCTTTCTCTTGTTTTCCATAAAAGACAAATCCCCATCACGATAAATGATAGATTTTGTCTCAAGGAGGATTGACATGTTCTACTGTTATGTTTTTTCTATTTGAATAAGTTTTTTCAAATTAGCTATGAAACACGGTCTATTTTGCAGCTAACTGTGTGTTCTTTAGCCACTTCCATGGTTTAATAGGTTACATGTGTCAAACGAAGAAACCGATCACACACGCATCTCTGGAATCATCTCGACATGGATCCTATCCTATTCACCTAGCCCAAATCGATAAAAATGCCATCTCAAGACCACAGTCAAAGGTGGAGTCAAACGTATGAAACCCAACTACAATAGGACTCTTTGTCTACCCTTTCATGGTTAATTAATAAATCCAACAGTTATGTTGAAGCATTAAGTCGGATCAACCACCTAGGTCAATGGTTCTGTGCAATCGCCTTGTTCGAATTCAAGTCACCTGCAGCTAATCAAAAATTTACACGGATTGGTTGTCATACGTTTAGACCACCTATAGCTAATTTTCTCAAAAGACAGTTATGAATATTTTCTTTTAAATACCGGTTGAAGAGAACTAGGAGGAGTTCAAAGTTTTTGATATATTAAGTTTAAACTTATCAGCTCTGTAATTTTGGACTTTTGTTCCTCTTTTATAATACAAATCTGTGTGTCGACTGATGATAATTTGAAGGAGAATTTTGAATTAAGTTAGTAGCTCAACCTAGTCAGTTGCAGAGGGCCCCTGCGCTGAAGGAGGTTTTCTTTTCATTTGTTTTCTTCCTTCTGTTCAGTTTTAATTTCATCATTTGCTTTTAGCAGTGTTTGTAACTTAGGCTGATTTCTTTTAGTTTTAATCAGTAGCATAGTGTTAGAATTCAATTGTGTAGTCTTGTTTCTCCAATCCATTTCATAAAGGAAACAAATTTGTTTCTAAACAGAGTAAAATTGAAAGTAATGAGGATGCATTGTTGATTAGTTTACTCACTGTTCTTGTTATTTATTTCTTAGTTCAGGTTGTCAATGCACTGTATTAATGAATGTTTTTTGTCACCATTTCAAGCTAATATCCATCCTAAACTAAGTGGTTAAAAATTCACTTTACATAAGGATTGAAACCAATCAGTTACATTATGCATGTTTTTATTTAGTTTTTCTAGTCATGAAGTACAGAAGTTGCTTGAATTCCATCTCAAGGAGGTAATCTTTCAAAATTGAAGGTTAGAGTAACTAGAAATACTTTAGTTACTTTTCATTCTCTGTATTTATTTCAACATGACTTACAACTTTACCTTCTCGTCTTAACAATTACTCATGAATTAGGATTAGATGAGAAGATATGATAGATGCTCTGTTTTTCCTTCTTTTAACTTAGATTTTGACTAAGTTTTAAGCTCTTGGTTCGCCTTTAGGAAGTTTAGATTCTGTTCCTCATGGTTCAAATTATACATCATTAGGAATCAAAGAAAAAAAACCCCCAAAACAATATAAAATATAAAACAATGAAGTAAGAAGGGTTAACTAAGCACATACAGTGCACTACATTTCATCAGCTTAAGAACCTTGGTTGATAATTTAAGAAAAGCAATTTAGGACAGCAAATTGACTAAATAGATAGCTCGTTGGAAATCCCTTCAAGTAAACTTTCTAGATATGTATTCATTTTTCAATTTGGAGCTCATTTTCCTTGTCAAAAACAAAATCTCCCAAGACTGGTAAACATGTAGTGCCCAAGACAGAAATGAGGCAGAAAGGTGGTTTTTGACCTTTTTAGTTGACCTATTTGTCTCCAAATGCTTAGAAAATGCATAGGTTTCATGTCCTCATCACTCCAAATCCAAATATGCTAACCGTTTTCTCATCATATTCCCAAAAAAAGAGCGCAACACCCTAGGTGCTACGCGTTTGACCTTTTGATTGTGCTAAAAATGCCTCAAAAAACACAAAAATTCATAATTTGCAAAACTTTCTCAAAACTTGTCAAAATTAGTGGGATGATGGCTGATAATATGTTTGAGGCATGGAGTGATGCTTCAACAAGAATGTCTAGCCTTCTTTTCTCCTCTTTCTTGATCAAGGCATCAACCTTTGCATGAGCTCTTTTGAGCTTGGCTCTTACAATTTTGTTTCTCATGCCATAATATTTTTCCATCCTTCTCTAAATATAAATGTCCCTTTTGGCCTTGTCTAAGAGGCTCTAAAGATGGGTTTTCACCCTCTTGAGCCAATGTTCCCAGTTCTCATTTATCATTTTGGCAAATTGCTCATTTAGGGTGAGCTCATTGGCTAGTCCTGCTTCCCTTTGCTTTTGTAGCTCCAAAGCTCTCTTTAGGCCTCTAGTCCTTGGCCTTCTTCTTGGAACTTGTTCATCAAGTTGTTCACCATATTGTCCATATGCCTCATCAAGTAAGGCCTTATCCTTTTCAGCCTCTCTCTTTTTCTTGATGAGCTGAATCTCCATGAGCCCATGTTTGACCTCAAACTGCCTTTTCTCCTACTCATAGTATGAAATAATGTATTTGGCCCTTTGCAAGTTGACTTGGAGCTCTCCTATGAGTGTATTATTCTCCTTGATGACAATGGTTTTGTTCTCACTATCATAATTTTCACTTAGGTTAATTAAGTGAAAATACTTCTTTGTCTCATGGAGGTCCTCCTCCTGCTACTGAATCTCTGCCTCTATCACCTTTTCCTTACCCTTTTGTACCTTCTTTGTTGATGAAGAAGGTAAGGCCCCTCCCATAATATATGGGGAAAACAGTTTCCTATGCCCTCTATGATAGGTATGTGTCAAGGTACCTAAACCAACCCTTTTAGGCTTTCTTCTCTCACCATGTTCAATGCGTTCTTGCTTACTGCCTTCATCTCTGCTAGGTGAATGAATAGGCTCATGAAATGATGGTGATGAAGGTGATGGTGTGGTTGACTTTTCATATGAATATCGATGATGTATGGGATGAGGTGGAGGAGTAGAGGTGGATGGATGAGATGATGAAGGTGCTTCTTGTCCATGCTAGATAGGTGGGACTGTGAAAATCTGATTGGATAGGAAAGTGTCCCATGCAATGTTAAGCTAATCAAGGTAATGGAGGAATATCAGCTTGATGAGGGAGTGGTGAAATATACTTCACATTTGATGATGATAATATTTCCTTTGGGAAATGAATGAAATCTTGTCAATGTCCCGATAAATATAGTAGGGCATATTGAGCATTTTGACTCTTGTGAAATGTATGAGTATCCCGATATGATAGGTATACAACCTAGAAAACCTACCCTCACAAGTGTAGTACTTCCTGATGATTTTCATCATGAGAACATATCTATATAGGAGGTAAGAGAAAGGAAAAATCCTCTTTCTCTCATTCTTGTACCTTGGTTTAAGATATGGCTCATAATAGAAATGACCCAATTCCCCTTGTTTAAACCATTTTTCCCCAAAATTTGGGATCTTAAAGGCAGCTGATATGAAAACAGGAGATATAGTGAAGGTGACACCAGCAAGGGTTACCTGGTTGTCATGGAGGCTGGTGATAAACAATCTGGTCAAGAAAAGATGATGTTGGACCCTCTGTACTTTCTCACAGAACTCAAAACAACCCACATGCTTAAAGCCTGTCATAGTGATGGGAGATGCCATGAGTTCTCTGGTATTGGTTGGCGCATGTCTAATGATTCTCCCTGCTTTCTTAGATACCCTCCTCTCCTCTCTTTCTTCCTTACTATGCCTTATGTTCTCTTCTTCAGGCATGAGTTATTAGAGTCAAACCCTAGGGAGATGATGAAATGGAATGTAGGTGTAGAGAGTATGGAAAGTTGTGAGGAAATTGAGGAGATGGAAATGGGGATGTGTGATATGAGGGAGGTGGCAAGGGTTAGTTTTGAAATGTAGGAATGGTAGTGGGATTCTAGGAAATGAGATTTAGGAATGGAATTATGTTACTAGGGTTTTGATCTTAGTAGGACTCTAAAACACAATGAAACACCATATAAATTAGTTTTGGAGGAGAGGAATAATATGATATTAACCTACTTGCTTACTGGAGCACGTTTGGTGGCAAAGTTTGAAGCTTGGAGCAATGTAGTGTGTTTTGGGCAATTTTTGGATGTTCTCAGGCAAAGGCATAGCAAAATGGTCAAACACGCCCTCTCTTAATAGGCATGCAATGCCCTTAGGAAATGCACTAAGTTTTATCACAAACGCACAACACCACTTCAAAACATACTCGCTGCCCCTATTTTGCCCAATTTCTCAAAAATTACCTTTGTTGAGGAGGCTTTGAGAGTGTAGGAGTGAAAATGAATGTTGAATTGATGTCTTTGAGGGATTTTACATTTTAATGGGTTTAATTTATGCTTTGAAAACCCACTTTTTATTGTTTCATGTCACTTTTCAAATTTTCACAGTAATGCTCTTTGGCTTTCTGACTTTTTCCTTTCATAGGTGGATGATGCTTTGGAAATCTTCATTTTGACCTTTGTTTGAATGCTATTGGTAATGGAATCGAGTAGAGAGCTAAAATGGTGACTTATTACTTATAACAAACATAAAATTACACAAATAAATAAAAAAATATTACATGTCTTTTGAAATAAAATTTACAAACTGGAATAAATTCCTTACTTGAAATCAAATTTTGAACTTAAACAACCATTGTTACATACTTGTAAACCCTTATTTGACTGAAAAACGGGCATTATTTTCTTTAATCTCATACTTTGCTGGCTTTATGCAGTGAGATGGTGATTTACTGGTCCTTGGGAAATTGAAACCAAGGTGACCTAATGGAACCTTTAATGACTAGACTTCAGGTGGACTTGACTAAAATAAAATGAGCCTTTATAGTCAATGATGCTCAGCAAGGTACATGAAGGCAAGCCAACAAATACAAATGTTTGAGAGGGGAGTGTGATTTTTTATTTTGGGCTACCATTAATGAGTAAATTTTTACATGATGACCTAGGTGGAATGATCAAAATTTCAAATGGGACACTAATCTGATGTAAAAGAGGGATTTTGATCATTGATGGCAGTATGCAAATACTGACTCTAACACAAGACATGTTCAAGAAAATTCCATATGGAAATATATATTTCTTTCAATCAAAGGGAATTGTTTTAGTAGGCAATATTCATTACATTCTTCCTAAGAAATGGCATTCAAAATAAAGGAGGATAAAGGTAGGATTTTTATTGTCTGGAGTCTATGCATTTGACAGGTTGAATATACAAGGAAAATGTTTTAGTTTTTTTGTATAATTTCCATTATAGGTTAGGACAAATTTACATAAAACAAGAGAGAGATGAATTGTAGAGTCTCAACCTCTAATTGTGCGCTGAGACTAAATTTAAACCTTGCTTCTAAAATTCTTGTTATTTATATCTCACCTTGTAGTTGCAATTATGATTTTATCATTTAGGAGTTTTTCATACAAGTGTAAGGGCATAAAAGTGACCTTTCCAACAAAAATCATTTTCATAGCCAATTAAGTGATAGAATCTTCAACTAGAAAATGTATCAAAACAATCCACCACTGATGGATTGCCCATTTTGGATTATTACAAGAGTTAAAGCTATGATATTGAGTCCGAAACCCAACAATCAATATATCTCCTATTGACCCCATTATTTTATACCTTTTCTAAATAACATTATCTTAATAGCATGTTATTTAAGCAAATAATTTTCAGAGAAATGCCTACGGGCTCTAAATATGGAATCGATACCTCGGAATCCACATTAAAAAAAAAAAAACATGTTTATCCTCTATAGTGATGTTACCCTCAAGCCAAAAGAATGTCCATCTGCAAAGTACCATAGTAATGTAGTTTATCATTGTCTCTGTGGTGGATTTAATTTCATCAAAGATTATTAAAATGCAAACCCTCAACCATTCAACAAGAGTAAATAGATTATACATTATCTTCTCCAGAAGCAAAGCAACGGAAGAGACAATTTATAGAATACTGGGTAAATTTTCAAGATAAACAATGATTCATTACTCTGGGGTTTGAAGTAAAATCCAACATTTTTTAAGTTTAGGGTTTGAAACAAAAGTTCAAATTTTTTAAATTATATTAATTTGTAATTTTCGAGTACATCCTTGAATTCAATTTTCAAGGGCTAATGTAGTAAACATAGGTCATACCATTAAAATTCATATATCTTCTTGGGGTTTGATTAGGGAACAATAATTTTCAAATATTGATAAATAACTCCCAAGGGTTTCTAATGAATACATTGTAACATTTTGTGAGTATCCAAGGGCAAAAAGAATGTTTTCTGATATCCTTCTTTCATTATGCTACCTTTTTGTTAGGCTTCTTTGCTAGAATTGAGATGCCCTAGCCCTACAAGTAGAACCAAACAACTTATGGCAATACTAATGGTATATAATATCAATTCCTGTGAAAATGAAGGTTGCTTGCATGCCATGTTGGAAAATTAAATATGAAGAAATGCAAGGTTTTATAGTGATAAGAATCGATGGGTAAATATGAATAAAGACAAATTATATATATTGAATGTCATTTATGAATATATTTTTCTTGGTGAAGAAGGAAAATGTTATATCTTCAGAGTAGGGCATTACTATTTGGTTTGGTGCTTGAAGGAGAAAATGACTATTTTTCAAATCCTCCACACAACTAAGGTATTACTCTTGAATTGATAATTTATTAACAACTTGAAGGTTTGTGGTAAAGCCCTTTTAGATGACTTTTTTTAGGCTTTTAGGGGTCAACAATGGTCGTAACAATTAGTGGCGAGAATTTATAGATGTATTTATAGTTATTTTAAAATTTTCAAAAATTAGGGTGGTAATGATAATTATTAAAGTAAAGAAAGTATAAATATATTTATAGACGTGTTTGGTGTTTTCTTATTATTTTTGTTTACAATGTTAAATCAGGTTTAATCTAATACCGAGCAATATTGTTTGTTTCACTATTCTCCATAACGTATTCTTCTCCTTGCAAGCATTTTTTATAATGTATTTGACCAAACTGTAAACCCACCTCCATTTTGGATAATATGTTAGCCTTTCAATTTAATTCCCTGTGAATGTGATCATTAATGGATATAAACCTGAAAATTCTAATCAACTCCATAACTCTAATCATCCATCGATCTAATAAACAAGTGTTTAAGGAAGTATAAGCTTTCAGCCAATCTATAACAACCTTTGAATCTCCTATCACTTGTAAGTTTAGATTATTGAAGTGACACAATTAAAACGACTAACATAAACAAATGATTTGTATTATTGTAGTACTTGTTGGGTAGTCATATTTTGTTCCTAAAATAATTTTGTCATTCATGTTAGTCATTTTTAGTTGTATTATTTATTAGCTAGTCATATATACTAATTCATGACTAAATTAGTTGTTTATGCTAGTCATTTTTAGTTGGGTTACTTAAGATTTCTCATTTTTGGTAGTATTTCACTTGGAAAAGTTGCGGTGACTAACCTTTTTAATCACCTAGTCACTGATTTCATCATTTTCTACTAGTGGTAGCATTTTATTCTATATGGATGTCTAAGAACTATGTGGCCTTATTATGGCATATTGATGCAAACATTGTTTCTTGATATTAAGTAAAATAGGACCAATATGGTTTAGATATCTAGTAAATATGGCACTCATTTAAAATCTACAAGATAACTCCATAGCACCAAAATTTTCATAGTGATTACTACGTATCCCTCATAAGAAACCTATAGATAACTTGTGCTACATTTGAACCACGGCATGGGTTTTGGAGTATCTATTGATATATATAATGGGTATACCTTCCTTTATGGTTTTACATTTATATGGGAGATGGGATCTCAAGAAATCCCTTCAGATGTTCTTCTCTCTATCATCATTGCATGATGTTAAATATTTATCTCAGCATTTTTTCTATGTGGATGTCAAAGACTTTTATATCCTTTCTGTGGAAAATTGATGAAAAGACTACTCCCTGAATTTCTACACTCAAAAGAACTATTTGCAAATCACAACTCAAAATGGTGCTCTAAATTATGGGTATCATTTGGAAGTTGATCATGAGGACCATCGTGTTCTAGATAACTTGGAAATTCATATACCTCTGCCCAAATTAAATATATTAAGTAAAATAGGGACACCATAGTTTAGGTAACTGGTCAATAGAGAAATCATTTAAAATCTACAAGATAAGTCCAAAGTGTTAAAACTTATATAATAATTACTAGGTCTACCCAACAAGTAACTTATCAATAGCTTGTGTTCCATTTGAACCATGGCATATATTTTGAAACATCTTTTGATATGTAATATGGGCATATATTCCTATATGGATTTTGATTTTCTATGAGAGATGGGATTTCAAATAAGCCTTTACATGTTCTTCTGTCTAGCATCATTGGAAGATGGTATATATTTATTTGAGCATTCTCTTATACATGGATGTCCAGTACCTTTATGTCCTTTCTATGGCATATTGATAGAAAGAATGTTTCATGAATTTCTACACTTGAAACTACTTCTAAACACAACTCAAATAGCGCTTTGAGTTATGGGTACCATTTAGCAACTAAAAGCACAAGTGTATCATAGAATAGCGAGAAACTTTCATGGTTCGGTGCAATCCCATAGATAACCCAGTTGAGGATTCAACTTTAAAATATTTATATTTGTTTTTGAATTGGATCTTTCATTGGATCTTCCTTTTGTAGTGTCTACTCATGCTATATGAAAGTTCTCAGTGAAACATATATTATTTAAGATAAAAAAATATTTGTATAATCCATTCTTATCCACAAGAATTTGAGATTGATATTTTCCATAGGATTATAAGATAAATTATTCCAGCGATACCCCTACTCCTCTTAAAGGTATTAGGTAAAATAGGGCCATCATCTTTAGGTACTTGGTCATTTGAGAAATCTCTTAAAGTCTACAAGATAAATATGAAGTGCCAAAAAGTTTGATAGTGATTACCAAGCCTTCCCAATGAACATCATATCAATATCTTATGTTCCATTTGAACCATGACATGGATTTGAGAGCATCAAATCATATGTATGCTTATTGTACTAGCATATCATGTCCTAGAATTTATTAATACAAAGGTGAGGCCCCTTTACAAGATACAAACATAACCATCATCAATGTTAAAATTTTTATTAAATCTTGGGGTTTTGAAAATGCAACAAGATGATGGAGCTTAGTGAAAAGAAGTCGCCTTCACTAAGTGTGCCCGCAAGCTATTTTTGGCGCAAAGTCTATTTTTAGACTATGTCTATTTTTAGACATATGGATCATGGTCTATGAGTTGCAGGATGTTATTTGTGGAATTGGTCATGTTGGTAAAAATAGATGGACATCTATTTTTAGATATGGGCAGAGTTCTATTTTTAGACTGCTAGGCTAAAAATAGAACAGTCGAATATTATTAGCTCTTAATAATATTTGGACTATAAACATTATCTTATTCTCTTGGAGCACTTCGATTCGAGCTACAGATGTGGCACATGAAACTGCCAAAAGGAAATACGCTTTTCTTATGGGTTACTTGAGCTATTGCATGAAGGACTTCAGTTAGAACTAAAGTGATTGAGTTTGGTGGAGTTAAATGAGGAGTTGATGGAGTTGTGTTCAGTTTTACTTAGTTGAACTAGTTGTATTTAGTCAAACTAACAAATACACTAGTGATGAGTGATGTGAATTAGTTATTAATTAATTCAATAATTATTAACTCATGAATCAACTGAGGAATACATCGGTTAACTCAGTGCATGGACAGTTCAGTGGAGACAAGTGTTAGAGGTGAGTGAAAGGGAAAGATAGCTGTCAGTTGTGACTAATAGTTTTGCATGAGATTTTCACAATCAATGGATTGAGTATTGCCAATGAGGATTGCATGATATAGGAAAAGGGAATATAAGTTTGGATCAACCATTCTCATTTCTATTCTCATGCAGGATTGTGCAGTGGAGGGAGGCAAGCAGTGGAGGAGATTTGAGCCAGTGATTGATTCAGATCTGAGCTAGTTTGTGTGTAACAGGTGGAGATAGTATTGAGTACTTGTGAGGAGTATTGTACTATGTATTGTTACATGTTCTCAATCAATATAATATACATATAGTTGAGGGGTTTTCAGCTATATGCTTTCCCCGTGATATACTGTGTTGGTATGTGTGATTGATGTTGCAATGTGCGCATGCAAATGTTTCTAATTCCGCAAAATTGATGATCAATAGTAGAGGTTATGTATTATGCATGATTCCACAAATAATGTATAATCAGGATAATCTTTGTGAATAAGTGTTATATTATTCAAAATTTCTACATGGTATCAGATGTCTCTGATTTTTAGAACAGGTTCTACATGATATCGGAACGAAGTTGATCATCGAATCTATTATTCAAAAAGTGTTTACATTTTATTTCTTCAGGCAGACTCTGTAATCTAGCTAGGTAGCCTATGGATTCATCCTTCTTTTGGAAGGTGAGATATCTAGTGAATGCCCATACATTCAATCTCTGTACGAGAAATACTTAGATCAGAAGTGGTTGAGTTTTGAGCTGGTGGAATTCGAATTTGCAGTAGTGTTTTCTTGGTGTCGAAGTTGAAATGTCTTTCAACGGATTGCGATTGGAGTATGCCCTTGAAGGCAGCTCGAATTATATTGCATGGAAAGATAGGATGGAGGCGGTGTTAGATGATAATGGGTTGAAGGATTTCATAGATGCTGAAGTCCCAAAGCCTACTGATGCTGCTCACGTTGAGGCTTGGCAAAAGAAGACAACAAAGTGTCGAAGGATTCTATTGGAGGGCATGAGGGATCACATTGTATCCAACCTCCATGGAAAGACTTCTGCATACTTGATGTGGAAAGTGTTGACATACTTATTCCAAAGCAAGGGTGACCAAAGGAAGTTGGCACTCAAGGATAAACTCAGAAACATTAAGTGTGAGAATGGAGACAGTATTCCCAAGTATCTCACGAAGTTCACCCAATGTCGGGATGAGCTAGGAAGTGTGGGGGTGACTATTGATGATGAGTACTTGGTGAGCTTGGCTCTCCTTAGTCTTCCGAAGATTTGGCATTCCTATCAGGACTCTATCAATGGTCGGGAGAAATTGCCAGGATGGGAGAGACTTTGGTCGGATCTTGTGTAAGAGGAGATCAGGCGGAATACCAGGGACGGATCTTCATCAAAGGCATCTGATGAAGAAAATTGCGCTTTGGCTTCTAAAGAAAAGAAGAGGAAGAACAAGAAAGCTTCTCATTCCGGTGCGAAAGGAAAGAATCAGGACATCCAAGGTGAAGTGCTTTCACTGTCACTAGCATGGACACTATGCCACAAATTGTCCGTAGAAGAAGAAAAATAAGCAAGCTACTGGATCTGTAGCAGGAGAGGCCTTAGCCTCATAGTTTGATTTGGAATTTTCATTGATCACATGCTTAGTATCAAGTGTGATGGGATCAGTATGGTTCTTGGACAATGGTGTGTCTTTTCACATGACAAGGGATCAAGATTTGTTTTCTAATCTAAATGAGAAAGATCTTGGAGTGCACATCGAGATGGGCGATGATGGTAGATACAGTGCGACCGGTATTGATACCATTTCCTTTGAGAGGGAGTCTGGTAAACCCTTCGTATTGAAGGAAGTGATGCATGTTCCAGGATTGAAGAGGAATCTTATCTCTGTGACGATGTTAGAAGACAAGGTATATGATATTGTTTTCAGCGAGGGAAAGGGTTTCCTACACAGTAAGACAACTAGAGAAACCCAAAAGATAGGGGTTCGAGTCAAGAACCTTTATCAATTGCATGTGGATGGCTGCGTAGCAATGACATGCAAGGAAAAAGGAGTGGTGAGCCAGGATTATGGCGAGCTATGGCACTGGAGATTGGGCCACCTTCACCATGAAGCCTTGAAGATACTACAGCAGATTTCTACTAGGCTTCCTAAAGGCACTCTTGCGCAGTCAGACGAGTGGAAGGGGTGTACTTTGGGAAAATTTGTGAAAGCCACCTTTCATGAGAAGGATAGTCACGCCATGACGAGCCTTGAGAGAATTCACACAGATGTGTGTGGACCTTTCTCAGTAGCTTCGATAGCAAAACACATGTATTATGTGATCTTTGTTGATGATTTCTCTAGAAATTATTGGATCTTCTTCATGCACAAGAAGAGTGATACATACTCAAAGTTTTGTGAGTTCAAAGCACTGGTTGAGAAGGAATCAGGGAAGAAGGTGAAGGATCTTAGGAGCGACAATGGTGGTGAATTCATCTCTGGCGAGTTCAAGGACTTTTGTAGCGTAGAAGGGATTCGAAGAGAGCTCATAGCTCCCCATAACCCATAGCAGAAAGAGGTTGTTGAGCGGAAGAACAAAACGATCGTGGGTGCTGCATGGGTGATGTTCCATGATCAGAGCCTACCCCTTCACTTGTGGGCAGAGGCATGAAATACTGCAGTATATGTGTATAATCGTTGTCCTAACAAGATACTTGGCATGAGTACACCCGAGGAGGTTTATTCTGGTAAGAGGCCCGATATTTCCAATTTGAGGATTTTTGGTTCTCCTATTTACATGCATGTGACAAAGGATGCCAAGAAGAAGCTGGAGCCAACCGTAGAGGTTGGGATATTTGTGGGGTACACTGATATGCCCCACAACTATCATGTGTATTTGCTAGACAGTTGCAAGACTGTTGTGCGACGAGATATCAAATTTCAGGAGGAGAAAGCCATGAAGTGTCTGCATGAGAGGGAGCCACACTTGCATGCATATGAGGATCTATTAGCTCCTAAGGATGAGCTTTAGGATGTGGATCAGCCACAAGATGAAGTTCATGGAGTGGAAGAGACCACTCATGTAGCGCCAACCATCAGAGGGAGAAAGCGCACTACAGAAGCTGAGCAACTGGCTCAAGATGGAGAGAAGGTTGTAGGACCACCTATAGCATAGTGCAGACATAGATAATCACTTGATAAGTACACTAGATACATGGATCTTGTGGAAAATTTGTCATGACTGAGCCATCCTCTTTCGAGGAAGCTGTGGAGGATCCCGCATGGGTAGATTCCATGGTGGAAGAGTAGGATTCGATTGTCAAAAACAGTGCATGGGAGATTGTCCCAAGACCGGAGGGGAAATCAGTGGTGGGTTCAAGATGGATCTACAAAGTGATGCATGGCTACAAGACTGTTGATACTGCTCTTCCTAGAGGTTGGAGGAAGGAGGATGCTACTTTACCGAAGGTAGTGGATGCCACTATTTATCGATAGTTGGTGGGGTCGTTTATGTATATGGTCAATACACGACCTGATGTACCACAATCCAGAGATTGGTACAGATAGGAGGATGAGGTCAAGCTATGTGGCTTCATGGATTCAGACTGGGTAGGGAGTCCAACGGACAAAAACATCGACATCAGGTACCATCATATCAGAGATTGTGTGCAGTAGAGAATCATGTTACCTTCATATATTCCCACGGAGGATCAAGATGCTGATATCTTGACGAAGGTGCTCACCAAGAGAAAATTCGAATACCACAAAGATAGGATAAGGGTTGTAGATAATCCATTTCTTTTTGAGAGGGAGTGTTGAAAATGCAACAAGATGATGGAGCTTAGTGAAAAGAAGTCGCCTTCACTAAGTGTGCCCGCAGGCTATTTTTGGCGCAAAGTCTATTTTTAGACTGTCTATTT
>APFE031108322.1:0-14278 GCA_000404065.3 Pinus taeda
TCCTTTTCCCTAGGGGGAATTCCCTCTAGGGTTCAACATCATTTCACCACACTTATTGGTCTAGGGGCTCAATTGCTTGGGTCGAGCAATCCCCTTGGTCCATCTTCTTCCTCCATTAACTATGTTATGGGGGGATTGTAAGGTCCATTGCGGGGCTTGTATTTACCTCCTAATCCATTCAATCAACATCAAATTCCATTTCTAGTATCACTTGATTTGTTGGACTTGGAAAATATTACAAATGACCCCATATGCCATGATCCTAGGTGGCCACTAATGCCTTCTAAGTTACCTTCTAATATTCCTAGATTCGAAGGGAAGTTGGGAGAAAAATCAACCACACACATCACCACTTAACATCTATGGTGCTCTTCAAATACTTTGGTGGATGATTTTCTGCAGTTGTGTCTTTTCCAACGAACTCTAGCCAATGATGCCACAAATGGAACATAAAAATAGATAAGGAATCTTATAGTGATTATGCTTCCTTGGATTGAACGTTTTTGAAGCATTTCCAACTACCTTCACGGCAAGAGCTCTATAATTACCTCTCATCCACATTTAAACAAGATAATTCTACTCACATTTCTAATCATATACATGAGTGGAGGAGACAAAAGAGGTTAGTTAGGACCAAGCTTCTGGATCAGTTGCTTAAATATCGGTTCACTTGATCCTTGCTTCCACCTATAGCCAAGGATGTTGCCATGGCTAGGGAAACTACTAATGAGCATGCTATTTTATGTGATCAACACCTTGATATGATTTATTATCAATGAGGAACTTTATATGAAGTCATTCTTAATGCTCCTTGACCTTGACTTGATCCCCTATGACCTAATCATGGACCACATTATGATGCTATGATTGGTTCCATTTATTGTGATTCTATGACCAATTAGCTGCTCAATTAAGGAAACTGATTATTACATCCCAATCCCTAGCAACTATGCCTCGTTCTCAACAAGCACATTCTTCTAAGAAAATCACCAAGGTTCATAAAGTGTAGTCCACAACACCTAAGAATCCTTAGCAACTTGGTGGAAAAAAAAGGTAAAAACACTGAGAATAATGCTTAACCTACTTAGGAGACCCAAAAAATAACCCAACCAGGGTGGGGACACAACTGAGAAATGTTGTAAGGTCAAATTCCATTGAAACATTTTCCAAGGGATCATTTAACTCACAAGTTTCCATATATGATGAAATTATTCATTTTCTTACACAATCGATAGCCACTCAAAAACTGGATGTATTGATTCATCTATTCTCTGCCCAACCAAAACACAAAATGGTTGCATATTCTCCTCCACCTCTTCTTGGGGGAAACCAGGGGAATCATAATTTTCCAAGAGACCTTAAGCCTTTTCTTACATGCAATGAAAAAATTAACTTGTCTATGACAGCTAATTCCTACAATGCTCTATATTCGAGTTTTACCCGTAAGGACCTAATCACCCCCATAGCACCTAGTGGAACTCTTATATTAGATAATATTTTGAATTAGTGTATTTATCACCTAAGGGCATTCTTTGAAAGTTGACACACAATCCTAATGCGTGGGCTTCCCAACACTATAGTATTCTTGAGTATTTATCCCAAGTTCCCTATGCCATATCTATTGTGGAAGTTTTGTAGAGATTTCCAATTAAAACCAAAGCTTCATTAAATGGTATCAAAGGGGTTAATTTGTCATACTCAATCTTGATTACATTTTAATTAGATTCCCTTTGCTTTAGACTCTCCCTTTGGGCCACTTTCTAGATCTTAGTGCACATATTCAATTGAGATGTGATTTTCATGCTTGTGGATGAAGGGTCTTCCACTTATGTTATGCCTGAGTCATGTTGGAAAAATCATGGTTCTCCTTAACTCATAAAGTCAAGTACAACAATTTAATCCTTAAATGGACATACCTTTGTGCCTTAGGGTGTTCTTACTTCACTGGCCATTGAGCTAGGAGGAAAAATTGTGATCATAGACATTAAAGTTGTTAATGCACCATTAGATTATAACTTACACCTTGGTCATAATTGGTTCCATGACATGACTAATATTGTGTCCTTAGTGTTTCATGTGCTTCACTTTCCTCATGAAGGAAATATTGTCACAATTGATCAACTTGAACATTGTGTGTCATCAACCAAGTATACCACTAGGGGCACTAATGTGCCATTTATTGGAGACAACCCTTCGACCTATGAAAGTATTAGTGTGGGACTATTTAAAATCCCATCAACTATAGGTGTTTTCCCTATACCCTCACCTAATATCCTAGATACCTCTGTCACTCCTATACATATGACCTCTTTTGTCACTAGTGAATGCCATCAACCACCTAATCCTTGAGTTGTTCCTTATCCTTTGTAAGTAGATCTATATAGAAAGAATATGTTGCCTTTAGTGGAAGATGTTTTCTCTTCGGAAGTCTTGTCATTTCATCCTGACACTGGTTGAAAACTCCATCCACATATGGAATACGATTATGATGCTTTTTCCACATGGTTTGTCACTCCACCTATTCCACATGACTTCCTCAATGATGAGTCTCCTTCTTGGAAAGCCATATTGGAGGTCATGGATTCACTTATAATCTTAGAGAATTTATTCCTTTAGATTGATCTATTCTCCCTGAATATGAACTAGTAGAGATTGGCAAAGTAAATCTTGAATTGGGTTAAGGGGATTTTGTTTGGCCACTCCTAGATGTGCCACCTTTGGAATGAGTCAAGTCTTGGATTTTTTATAGTGAAATTTCTAATGAATGGCCCAACACACTTCCTCCCATTGACAAGTGTCTTGTACGCCTTCCATGTCTTAATAATCATTGTCCAAAAGTTGCATTAGCTCATGAGACAACTCACCTTTTCTATCATTAGGTTGTTCATGATAATGATATGGTTCTAGGATTTCCCTAGTATCATGAACCTTTAGGAATCTAGAAATTAAACTTTGTATGGGATTGTCCCTTCGTGGTGCACCATATGGTGCCAAAAATAGCCCATGAGTTCATAAACAAGAACCATTAATGTGTGTTTGCTTGTGGGAACTATATAATGTAACCTATTAGACTTTGTTTTACCTTGTACATATATATTTTAGTTTTGGTTTCTAGTATGTGATGCAAGCACTTTTTTAGTACACCATATATGCAAAAAATCCAAAACAATTTATAAAGCTCAAAAAATAAAAAAATATGTGGTCATGTTTTTACTTGATCCATGTTTTGCATGCTTTATTATGTGATTTAACCATGGGTCTCGCCTTTTTTTATGGTTTTTACCGGATACGGTGGCATTTTTATTGCAACAATCATGGTACCTTAGGTGCATTATTCTTAAATGTATCATGTAGTGGTAGGCATTTTCCTACCATTTTTATTGCATTATTGATTATCATTTACATCTTCAATGAGCCATAGGACAAATCTCATTAGGTTGCAATATGAATCCCTCTCTTTTTGTATGTCATAACTTAGTAGTAGAGATTTCCTATACACGTATGTCCTATATTAGCACCTATTTTCCATATTGGTTTCCTTGTTGCATTATTCTATCACTCCAGAAGCCCTCCTTTTGACCATCCATGACTTAGAATTTGAGCCTCATTCTCTCTTCTTCTTAATCTTCTAGCTTTACCCCAGGAGGATTCCACCCATTTTATGCCTTGTGATTATTGCATCATTTTTCCTTACTTATGAACATTGATATGCCTTGATATTGTTTCACCATCATCATCACATTATGTTTTTTTGATTGGTTGGCGTCCCTACCCTTCTTGGAGGAAATTCTGTGATGAGTGGTCTCCTTTTCCAACCTCTTAGCTTCAATTTTCTTAGGGCAGTTTTGTCAGCGCAAAACAAGTTTCTACCTATACCACTTGTTCCCCTAGGTTGAGCTTCCTTTGTTTCCTTCTCATGCTTGTTAAAAACCTTAAGGATACATTCTATCCTTTTATCTCTTTTGTGGGTTCATTAACTTTGAATGAGAAAAACAATGTCAAGCTTACCTATCTTCTCTTTTATTCTCATTAAACTATGAAGAATATAAAAAGAAGAAAAAGAAAGGGAAACAAATTTACTCATTCTATCCATTAGAATGGTAGCATTAGTTGCATCATCCTTGAACATTGCACCTTTTAGTGTAATTTCCTCATAGTTGGTTTTGAACTTACCTAGGAAATGGAAAATACACATGAGTTTGTTTACTCCTTCATTTGGTTACTCTTCCAATAACTATAGAGTGTGCCTCAATGATTCATGTGTTGTTGCAAGGTATCATGTGGTGCTCATTAGTCAACTTTTCTAAGTCACTTTTGTGTCATGCCATTACATTTCAAGGGAAGTCTCAGCCTCAGTCACCCATCTACAATCTTTGTTGACATTTTGTGTTAGCCATATGCGTGTCAGTTATACTTCATGACTCCATCCACTCAAATAATCTCTCAATCTATTATGTGTTGATTGATGGGGGATACATTAAGACCCTCCTTCAATGAATATTCTCCTGTCAACTTCAACACATTATCCAAGTGCTTGATCTGGGAACTAGTTGTACCTTGGAGCTTGCAGATCTCAGTGGTAGGCTTCCTCGTAATTGATAGTGGGTTCACCTCATTGAATCTTGATTAGTTAAGTCCATGAGTGTTCGATGTAAGCTCATACATCCACGCTTAGTGGACTATGCTAGGTACCTGGGTGTCCATTTTTTTCATTAGTGGTTCCCCTTGCATTTGTTAATAATATACCTTATTGATCGGTAATAATTTTTTTTATAACATGCTCAACATTATCTCATCTATTCATATGCTATAGATTCATACCATTGGGGTTGTGTAGAAGACCTTAGGCTAGGGACATCACACTCTTACATGGCATCCTTCCCAAGCTGCATTAGAGTTATGTATTTTTTTTTTTTATTTACTTTGAGGACTACTCTGGGGCACTTCTATTTCATGTGTCCATAGTACTACTGATGTATATTTTGACATAAATCCACATTTATTTTGTTGGTGAATATGCTCGTTTGGTTTGTCACATGGATCTTGTTATGCTCTTAACCTCCAAGACAATACCAGAATACCAAATATGCGAAGAAATATACCCAGAACATAGAACAATGAGAAATAACAACAAGTATTTTATTATTCAAAAAGCAATGTTCACTTGCCTTTTCGAGGGGGCAACCTCCAATAGAGCAGAGCTCAATACAAAATAAGACACGATGCCCTTGAGGGGAGTCTATATCCTTTATATAGGATTCATAATGCAATACCATGGGGCAATAGCATGGTTCTTATTAATACCATCTATCTAATACCATGGCCCATTTATAACTAACTATGGTCCCTTCATTAAATACGAGTTAACCACTTAAAATTATTAATATGGGCTTTATTGACTCTTTACTTAACTATAATTTTGACTCGATCCTATTACATAAATAAGGGGGTTAGGGTGGGACCCTAACAAATCCACTGCTTATATTTAGTTCCCATGTATTAGCATTTCATTTCATGGATCCACAATGTATAGTTGGAGGTCATGTTCAGTTTCTTTATATACCAAGAATAGGTATGCTCTACTTAGGGACGATCTTATTATATTTGAGTCTTATGTATCAGTGTAGTTATGATTCAATCCTTTGTTCATGGATCGTTCCTTGCATTTTGAGCTACATGCTTTAGTAATGCATTTCAGCCATTAGTTTATCTTTTGAACTCATTAAATAGGGGGAATATTTTATAACCCTATTTTCCACTCCACTATAGTGAGAGAGACCCTAGTTCAACATAGCTTAGTTGTTGGCTAAAATGCATCCCCTTTCATTCTTACTTTTATTTATATGGGTCTTACAAGGATAAAATTATATAATTAAGTAATTTCTCATAGTTATTTTGTCACAATTTCATAATTATGAAATAATACTTATTTCATAATTGGGAAAAAGTTTCTAGAGTTTTTCATTCCCAAGGAGATTGAATTGACCTACTTGTGTATGAATTGGCTAGCGGTCCATTATTGTAGAATTTTCTTAACTTCTTAAGCCCTTATGTGTCCAGATAAATTCTTCCAAGGGTTAAAAAAAAACAATGTAATGAGACATGCTCAAGGGGAGAAGGGGAGGGAGAAGAATAGAGAGAGATTAGTCACATTGCTACTTTTCTATTATATTTCTATCTTATGAAATATCAACCCTTTCTTGTTGGATCTAGGAAGTGGTTAGGCCAAGGATTGAGGAGGAGTAACAATGGAATTTAGG
Source organism: Pinus taeda (assembly GCA_000404065.3). Lineage (NCBI taxonomy): Eukaryota > Viridiplantae > Streptophyta > Pinopsida > Pinales > Pinaceae > Pinus > Pinus taeda. Next base: position 6,261 of record APFE031108322.1, read on the forward strand.
TATGTGATGTACTGATGTTTCATATTAAAGAAAGTACATGTGATTTGGTTTCTTATGTATGTTGTTGATTATTACCTACATATATCTCATTATTTTTACTATGCATGCTAATTCCTTCTCTATGAAAGAGGAGCTTTCAACTTATTTGGTGGTGAATTTGTGTAGAAGTTTGGATCTAGGGAAAGGAAGGAGAAGGATCTTCAATTAAGAGTAGGTTCTCCAAGAATGTTGTTAGATCTACTCCATCATCCTGTGACATATCTGGTACATGATAATTCCCTAATATACACTTTGTTACATGTATTAGTATTCATATCTAGGAACTCGCTAGATTACACACATTGCCTAGCAGATCATAGGGATATATTTGTGGGTTAGTGGATCTTTTTCTTAGGGACATTTCCTGGAACAACACCTATTCCTCTGTAGTTACCCTAACCATAATGAAATCCTTGGAAATGGGTGCTAGCAAGGACCAAGAATACAAATATTTGAGAAATTAGTCAATAATATTGGTCCTAATAAATTTCTTCCTTTTCATCCAATCATGTATATGATGAGAGATATGGGTGGAGGTGTCCTACTTGAAGGTAGATAGGAAATCCATGATGATCTCTTACTATAAAGGTAATTTAAAATGATTCCATAACATTCACGCCAAGGAAGGATAGTCATGATAGGATGCCTTATCTAGTAAAATATACCATTTTGTGGCATCCTTGGTCATGTATTGTTGAAAGAGTCTCAACCAAACAAAATCATCCACCAAAGCACTTGAAGAGAACCATAGATGGTAGGTGGTGATTTGTGTGGTTGGATTCTCTTCAAATTTCCTTATATCTCATATTCTTTAATAATTGATTTTCTATGTAAATGTATGAAATATTTTAAATGTGAAAAATAGAGAATAGAAAAATACTTGCACACTAGCCACAAAGAGACAAAAGAATTACCTAAAGAAACCACTTATAAGAGAAACCCCAATTTTTAGTTGTTTTATCTTTACTCGCCTTTTTCTAGTATGGAAATATGCAAATACAAAGAAAGATGTACTCTTTATGGGGTTACATAAGACCATATGGCCTATAATCTTATTATAAAATATCATCACCCTTTATTTTTTCTCTCGAACTTACTACTCCTAGTTTCTTTGCTTAACTATGGAACAAATGCATTGAAATTGAATGGAACCTCTTTTCCTCCTAGTGGCTTGGTCGCTTGGTACTTAGCATTTCTTTATAGCCATTTAGGGGTAAGTTTCTGACTTCCTCAATCCTCAATTGTGATAAGGTTCTGCTTAAATTTTGCACATGGATAGCCCCACATGTTTGATTAATGGAAGTTGAGGTTGCATCCACTTATAGCATGGTGGTTGACAAGGTAGGTCAACTTCTAGGAGACAAACCTTCACATACGAACTCAAATTGAGGTAATTTTCATAATGTTGGAAAAGTTCCAATGTGTATATCAATATCAGGAGTGCATGCACAAGTTTAGAAACCCTACAACACTAAAAAACATCATTTAGCGCCCCAAAATTACCTTAGAAAATTCCAGATCCCAATATTCCAAGCACACGTCCTTTGCTAAAATGGTCTTGTAAACTAATTCCCCTAATTCCCCCCTCCTCCCAAAAATATTGAGATAAATGAAAAATAGTATAATAATCCAATATAGATCATTATAACTCACATAACATGACACTAATCAAAATAACCAAACATTTATAATTTATACAAAATTTTATGCAATATTTTACCATAATGAAAACTGGAGTATTACTTTTATGAAATATTTTCACACTCGGGCTCATACAAATACCAACTTCTTTCCCTTTGATTATAATTAATAAATTAATTTACAATTTAAATAAAAATATAGACATATAACATCATTTAATAATCAAATTAATAAAATAATATAAATCATCTCTCCCTCGGTGCACTGTAGGACACTTTCAAATTTCTATCACATTACAACACTAAAATAGTGTTTAAAGGGTTAAAGTATCCATAATGTTTTTTATAGAGTATTTATTGCAATTTCTATTTCACAGAATTACATTTTTGATAAAGTAAGATAGAGTTAGAGGAAAGATCGAAAGGGATAAATAATAAAAATTCCATGTCATTTATAATATTTTAAATAGTTAATTTCAATTTAATATATGTAATCGTTTAAAACTTAAAATAGAATCAAATTTTTTTAATGGAATGACATGTACAAATAAGTGAGTATGATAAAATATTTATTAATAATAAGATAATATAATATAATTTTTGTAATGATTATCGATGAAAAGACGAATATTTTGTAAGTTAATCAATTTGATTAATGTCAAATAAGAGATAAATATTGATGTAAAAAATATAGTTTATAAAAGTAAAGGTGTTATTTTCATTTTTAATCTTGTTTCTAATCAGTTAGTGAATTAAAATGAGATAATTATCTAATAATTTTTTTTTAATTTTAATTACCAGTATATTAATTAAATATAGAAAAATGAAATATAATTGCTTATTCCATAATTCATACAAGAGACACACTAATTTGCAATCTAATAAAATTTTTATTAAAATTTTAAATTACCATATACTAATTATAAGATAAAAATAGTATATAATGTATCCTATTTCCATAATTACACGCTAATAGATACAATTCCCTTGGAGAAATATATAGTAATATGTTTTTTAACAATATTTGTATTGTTTATGACATAAAAATATAATTAATAGTAAATCAATTAAAATGCTGAAATATGGTGTTCCTATTTCATGATTACACACCAACAAATACAATACATTGGATAAATGAATTGTTTTATAATAACTAATGCATTGTTTTTAATAAAAAAGTACAATTAATCAATAGTAAATCCAAACCATGCATCCAAATCGAATGCGCTTTCACTATTTCCGTTTACCGTTGACATTGGAGTCTATTTAAATGCATTGTTTTTTACCAAAGCCTCTATCGGCGTATAGTAAACATAAACTTGTTAATTAATTGTGTTTCTATAATTCGGGTGTACTATTTACGTTAGCTGACATAAAAATTAGATATAGTTACTTGAACAAACAACCTTTTTAAATGTATTGATTTAGTAAATATAAACATGTGGCTTAATTATATTTTTACAATTTGGGTGTACTATTCACATTCGTTTATATAAAAGTTAGATACAGTTAGTTAAGCAACCAACCGTTTTAAATGTATTGATATTAGTTTATATAAAATTAGATATAGTTAGTTAAACAACCAACCGTTTTAAATGTATTGATTTTTGACTAGAGCTTTATTTTATGATTTTTTATTAAGGTAGTATTTTATAAATTTCTACTAGGGTATTATTTTATTTTAAGATGTTTGTAGTTTTTGAGATAAGTTTTCGGTTATAATCAAATCAAAATTTATTTGTCCAAGTGTTTAGAGCTATCAAGATTCATTTGTTCATGTGTTTAGAATTATAAAGTGTGACTCATTGTCAAGACAAGATAAAGAATCATATATAGGAAGCAAGTTAAATAGACAGACCAATCCATTCCAAATAGAAATACGTTGTGACACATTTATTCATTTCTTTAGTATTATTGAGTTAATCATATTTTGAAACATTAAAATATATTTTTCCGCCTGTAATACTATCCATATTAATTACTTCATAGAATATTCAACTCCAACCTTCTAATAATATACATATTAAATATACTTTCATAAATATTCAACTCCAAACCCTTTGGTATAAAAGTGTATTTCTAAGTATTTGACATATTACTCCCCATCAAAATAAAATAGATATAAAAAAATTCTCTTTGATATAAAAGTGTATTTCTAAATACTAGAAACATGTTACTTAAGTTAAGATAAAAATATAAATGAAAAATAATGAAAAGTATTAACAAAAATTCAATATTCAATCTGAAATTGATTATTCAAATTCAATAGAAATAGAAAATTGAAATTGATTATTCAAATTCAATAGGAATAGAAATTAGTGTTGTATATAATATTAAGGGCTTATTAATTATGAATGAATATGATGAGGAAAGTTCAATGAATATGATGAGGAAAGTTCAAAGGTATATGCATTATTGTTAAATATATAGATTTGGTTAATTTTATATAGTGAGTTCTCTATAATATTTATTGTTGACGGAGAGGCTCAATTCTAAAGCCTAGTAATGATGAGAGGTCCATTTTACAATAATCCAATATGATGAGAGGCTTTCTACAACCCAATGTGATTGTGTAACTTGAAAATTTGTTTTCAATACTAAAATAAAAATAAAATAAAAAATAAAATAACTATATAAAATATTCCCCTTTAGGTTCATATTAAATCCATATTTAAAATAAATCTATAATACATGCTTCCATACATGTTTCCACACTAAGTTAGACTTCACAACCTTGAAGAATTCGATGGTTACTAAGGACTTGGCATGAGTTTGGACTTATAAGGAAGAACAATGTGGGGAAGAAACGAAATGGGCTTGGCATGAGGTTGGACTTCTAGAAGAATATCGATGTGGGGAAGAAACATGAGGTTGGACATCTAGAAGAATATGGATGTGAGTTTGAAACCAAATGGGAACATGAGACGGTGATAGGAGGAAAAGGGTACACGTGTGGTGTCATATCTCTAGCACATGGGTCAAAGAATATAAAACCATCTCTACACGTTAAGTTAAAGAAATGATCTGTCAACCTCAGTCATTATCCGAGAATAAATAAATGATATCTTCCCTTTTGTATGAAAGACATTCTCGCGCAGGCCAGTATCACGCACCAAAATAATAAACATTATGATAATTATTCTGGTTAATGGTAGATCTACTTTGTAAACGTTATATGTTTAATTATTTAGTCAAATCTGATTTTGGTTAAATATCTATACTAAATATTTGAAGCTGACAGGGTTCTGAACTTGCTTCTGGAAGGACCCACGTCACAACCAACTGTAGTCGTGAAATTATATATATATATACACCAAGCGAAATCTTGTTTGATGAAGATTCATACTTGGCCTCGAACCCCTCACTGGTTTTGTGATCCAAACCTCTTGAGTGCGTTGAAGAATTCTCTGTGAGCTCAGCGTTGAAATTGCAGAACCGGACGAAAAAGTGGGAAAAAATAGACATGCTAGTACAGAAGATAAACCCTGAAAATACCTACTCCTCACGTATGCATGGTTGGTGTTTTTTCTTAATGAAGGTTAGATATTGAACCCGTCTTCCGTGATTAGTCACAGATAAAAATTAAAATTATATGTATGTGAGAGATGATGAAATCTGGTTGGTGTTTTTTCTTTATGAAGGTTAGATATTGAACCCTTCTTCCGTGATTAGTCACATATAAAAATTAAAATTATATGTATGTGAGAGATGATGAAATCTATAAGGTTTATTGGTTTTATTGGTTTTATAAGAGAAGAAGTGAGGCATTTTCATGTCATCATAGTTTTAAGGCTTTAGATAATAAAAAAAGTTGGTAGTGTGATAAATATTTTAAAAATCAAATCAAATGCGAGTATAAAACTAACAATTTAAGAGTGTTTTTCGTCTTCAATTTTCATAGATGACAAATTCTTTCATCTCATGGCATTTTAGGAATTGACCAACATCTAGTTTCACTATGAAGCTCATAAGAATTGATATTTTATCTTTGTAATGTTCATTTTCTTCTTAACACTAGTTAAGAGAAAAGGATAATTTTGGTTATAGAGATTCGGGTTGATGGTCTTCTTACTCTTTCATCCCATGGGGCTTGAGGAATCAACCAATATCTAGTTTCATTATGAAGCTTATGAAAATTGGTTCTTATCTTAACATTGTTCATTTTCTTCTTAACACTAGTCAGCATAGAAAGATAATTTTGGTTGTAGAGGTTGGGGTTGATGACCTCTTTATAGTATCATAGTTTCCTTTTTCCATCTAACTCTTTATAGTCCCACAAATTCTCCTTAAATTTGGAATTAGTGATATTTTTAATAGTATCATTATTCTACAAGATGACCTCCTCCTTTATTCTCTAATGGGTTGACCAAGTCTGGGCATCCTTTTCCCATCCTCATTTGAGGCAAAGGTGGTAGGTGTGACAAGATTTAGAAGCCATTTTAGGAAACCTCTCAGTTTCTATGTTGTATAACTTCTTCTTCTTGAGGTTAGAGGCTATAAAATGCTTTTGGATGTGTTTAATTTTCCTCCACGACTCTCTGGATATACTACAACCCCACACCTCATATCATAACAATATAAAATAATAGAAACAAGTCTCAAAGAGGTTATTTTCATTATCCCATATTCAAATATCAATGAAGTTACAATTGTTTTCAACCCCATAATAAGCTTTAGAAGCTCCATTTAACCTTTTCTCAGTGTTATAATTCCAATTGAGCTTACGATGAGTGTTTATTCCAAGATATTCGTATGAAGAAACTCTCTAAATAATTGTTGTGATAAAGGAAAGGATTGTATGTACTCTTTTGACTAGAATAAGAAGTCATTCTAAGAAATCTCAATGCTTCAATATTCTTCACTGCTCTCAATAATCTGGCCTCACCCCTTGCCCTAATGTTTTAATAATTTTTTTGTTTCTTTGTTGATTTTTTTTAATGTCTTTTTAAAGCTTTTATAATTTTTTTTTTTTTTTTAATGTTTTTCAATTCATTTGTTTTTTATTCTAGTATCGGTTTTTGTTTATTTTTTTTTTTTGTTTTTTTTTTGTTTTTTTTGCCTAATTAAATTTTCGTTCGAAAATTTTCTGTATTTTTTTAAATTTTTTTTGTTTAATATATATATATATATAAGATAATAATTGTTTTTGTTTTTTACATTTTGTGTGTGTGTGTTATAACCCATGTTTTATTTGTTTTATTTTAATATATATTTTTTTAGTTTACATGTTTTAATTAATTTTTTTTCCTTTACTTTTTTAATCTCAATATTATCTTTTTTTTGTCATGTTTCCTGTTTATGTTTTAATATATATTTTTATTTACTTGTTATTATTTTTTTAACTATTCAGTTCATCTCCCGATGACTCTCCATTTCCTCTATTATTTATTTACACTAATTATAGTTGTTCGCCCAATCCCTATGATTAGGTGTAAACATTCCCCCCCTTAGTCTAAATGGATGTTGGTGAGTCCAAGCATCGTTCTGAATCTTTCAAGCTTTTCTCTTCCAAGCGCTTTAGTGAAGATGTCTGCAATCTGTTCATTAGTGGAACAATGGTGGAGATGGATTGTTTTAGCCTCAACATGATGTTGAATCAGATGGTATTTTGTATTTATGTGCTTCGCTCAATCATGGAACTTTGGGTTCTTGGCCAAGTTTATTACTGAGGTATTGTCAATCATGAGTGTAGTCGATTGTACTTGTTTTACTGGCAAATCTTCAAGAATTTTCCCAAGCCACACAATTTCTTTTGTTGCCTCAGCTGCTGCCACATATTCTGCCTCTGTTGTGGAATCTGTTGGAACTGATTGTTTGCGTGATCTCTAGGAGACAGCTCCTGATCCAAGACTCATAGCGTAACCTGAAGTAGATACCCTAGTTTCTTTGTCTCCATTGAATTATGAATCAGAGTATCCAATCAAGCTGAAGTTGCCCACCTGTGTATACTTGATTCCAAGGTCTTGAGTTCCATTCAAGTACTTTACTTTTTGCAGCAGACCAATGTCCCTCACAAGGATTTTGCATAAACCCGGAGAGGATTCCAAAAACAAACGAAAAGTCTGGTCTGGTAGTAGTTAGGTAGTTGAGACTTCATACAAGTTGTTTATACTTTGTTGCATCCTCAAATTCTTTTCCCTCAATGGATGTGAGCTCTAAGTTTTGTTCCATTGGAGTAGTCAGAGGATTGCATTCAGTCATGCCAAATCTGTTCAACAACTCTCCAATGTACTTCTTTTGAGAAAGGAATATGGACTTTGGATGTCGAGTTACTTCAATACCAAGATAGTAATGAACATAGCCCAAATCAGTCATTTCAAAACCTTTCCTCAATTCCTT
>APFE031108324.1:0-13224 GCA_000404065.3 Pinus taeda
GTTGCTTTTGGTGATTTAGAAGGTTGTTTCCATTTGAGTTTTCTATAGCAGGTTGAACAGTGATAGGAAGAAGATACCAAAAGGCCATCAATAGAGCCTTGGCCTCCTTTCCTCCCCTTGGGACCATGATCTGAGGCCAAGACCCCCTTGCTGCCACAAAAATAGATTTTCCTTCTCCATAAGATTTCTAGTGTTGTAGTTTCTTAAAAGGTTAATGCTTTGCTTTAGATCTCTTTCACCATGCTCATTTTTGTCTTTCCAATAATTCTTCTTCTATGCTTTCTTTCCTTGCAGCATTTCTCAGCATTTACTTTCTTAAATAAGAGTTTAGACTAGCTTGATGCAAAATTTTGTTTCTTTGATGTACTTAATTGCCTTGGTTGCTTGATCTCATTGTTGGATTTTTAGTTCTTCTGTAGTAGATATATTCTCACAACAAGTCATCCTATCAGCCATCACATTCTCTCCCTGATCTATGCCCTAAAGGTCACCCAAAGTTCACCCCAAATCTGCCTTAGTTTTGTGCGTTTTCCATAGGATTTCATCCTCGCTCCCAACAATATTTTCCTATCCTAGCAATTCTTGGTGAACCCTAGGCACCCTAACACATCATCCCAGCCTTCAGATACCCTTTCCACCCACTCTCACACCTTCAAAACCTTCAAAACTACTCTCGGCATCCTCCTGTAGACCTCCTGTAGACCTCCTGTAGATCCGTTGCAGCCTCTTGTAGATTTTCTTGTAGGCCTCATTTTGACGTTTGATTATAGGAAAAGCCTCCAGAAAGCCACCTGAGACCTCCTAGGACCCATCAACACCATCCTACAACCTCTCAAGTCCCAAAACTGCCCTTCCTCAGCACCTAATCGCTTCCACATTCACAAACAAATAAATTACATACATGACAATTTGATATAAAAATACATAAAAATCAAAAAGATGTTTTTTCCCATTTCATTCTATAAATAGCTTGAGTAGATGTTGTTTACATCCTTGGGTAGGTAATGACACTCATTTCATGGTTTTCATGTTTCCTTCTACAAAATTAGGATTAGTTGGTTAAGTAGGGTTAGCTAGGTTTACTTTACATTTCAGTCTTTTTCCTTTCTGCAAGTAGAGTAGCCTCTGTAGAGTAAGCTTTCCTTTCTTTCATCACATATAGAGCTTCTTCTAGAATCCATAGAAGTTGGGTTGAGCTCCTAGTGATCTTACACCAGTTGACCAAGTGACATCTTGCAGTAAGAATTGGTACTTGTGCATACACCACTGTCACTTCCAAGTTTGTTATGAACTACTGGGTTGATAAGAGTAAATTTGGTAGCCCAGGAGTTGCAGCGTTATTGCTGCAATACTAGTTCTCACCAATTGTAGAGAGAGGGACATTTGAGGATCAATCAAGAGTAGGAAGAGAAACCTAATGGTATCAAGTCTCGGTATGGATAAAGGTTGGATAAAGGGGATACATTCAAAGGCAACAAATCATTGGATACACCAGACAAGAGGACTGGTATGTATGGAAATCATTCTAGTTCCTTATCTAGGATATATTATCACCATCATCACCATCATCATCCATATAGGAGGAGTGATTAATTTCCAGAAGAGTTCAAGAAAGTCAAGCCTCCTGCATTCGATGGAGAGATGAATAAGTCAAAATATGGAAAGGCATGGTTGCTTCGGATGAATAAATTATTTGTATTGCATATTTATTAAGAGAACGCGAAAGCCAAGATGGCCACCTTCAGATATCCACAAATGAAATTAAGGTATTACTGAGTAAATTTCATGTTAGTTTATGTATTCTTATGCAACGAATAAAAATTGTGAAAACACATAAACTTTATAACCATTTGCAGGAAACAAAAGAATGTAGACTGAAAATAGAAGCAATAAAAAGAGGACAAGTTGATAATGGAATTCACCCCTCCTATGTTATGTCTTCGAGTCTGCTTGCAGTGTGACCGCTTTATTAAGATGATTAAAGGCTCAATTACATCTATTTTCAAGCTCAAACTTGTCATGTTAATGCTTCCAATGTGTTCATAAGGCTTAGAAACCCCTGTTTAGGCTTTTGTAATTCTCAATCTGGCCTCCAAATGACCAAATTAGGCAAAAAATACTAGTTGCCTACAACTTGAAATATATTTGTTTTGCAAAATATCCAACAAAACTCACACAGTGAGGCTGGATGAGAGCATCAGTTATATAACAAAGGTCAGATTTCTGATCCTCATTAGATGTGACAATATATGAGGGAAATTTTGTTTATTTTTAAAAGAATTGAATATATTACAACCCTCCCCTGTGCTGCATTGATGATTCAGTTCATGATATAACCTTGGGATATGGAAGAGCCAACAGATATGGTAGTTCCAATAGATATAGCGGACTCCCACAATATTTCTTCCCCGAATCCTGGAGTCGATCAACCATAAATAAAGATACGCTCCCATTATATCACAAGAGTTAGTGTTTTTCGAATGGTAAGGTGCAGAAGTGTAACTCGACAGGTCAGGAGTTTGATCCTCATCTCAAGAAACACATTTTTGACCTATAAAACAAAGCCATATGGTATTTCCTGTGTGGGCCACGTGGCACCACATGATTATCCCATAATCAACCAATCAAAAGCCAACAATTGTCAACGTCTGCAAATGACACATGTTGAACTCTCATTCATGCTCGTGATGGCCTATGCCAGATTGCCACATGCCCTTTGACCGACTACTAACTGTTGACCCCTTGTTGACCTTTAATTGGTTGACGTTTGAATTTTTTCCCTCTTTAGACTTGAACATTGACCTTGCATATCTTTTGTATATGATGATTGTTTTCGTGCATTTAAGTTTCATTGGAATCAAATGCATGGGAACTACACACTAAGCCTTGCTTTAACTGCGTCTGAGAACTTCGATTTTTTTAACATTTTCTGGAAGCTTGAGCATCTTTTGGATCCTCCAGATCACTCCTCCCCATTGGAAGCTTTTGGACCACCAAAAGTTTGGTACTAGTCAAAAAATAAATGAGGGTAAATATCCCTCACCTTCCCGATCTATATCCATCGTTATTTGCTTGGACCGATACCTTTGAGCCCCACACGAAGGTACTCCATATCACCACTACGTGAATTCCTTGTCTTTCTGTTAAGAATGATGTCTTCCTATAGCTCATAAATGTATTCAAGAGAAAAATCTACTATGTAAGGTACTTGAATACTTTCCTCTTCATTCATGATCATAGGAGGCTAATACAATCTCAAGTTTTCAACATTTACAACAAAATAGATTTGCATATGAGGAAAATCTAAGAGAAAATAATTATTACCAATCTCTTCTAAGATTTTGAATGGACCATAATGGATCAGTTTGATCCTTCTACCTTCTCCTTCAAACCTTTCTTTCATGATGTATAACCAAAGTAGGTCACCCACCTGAAAATTGTGATCAACACGATGCTTGTCATGCCTCACTTTATTTTTGGCTTGATTCTTTTCCAATTGTTCCTGCATTATTTGATGTACCAAATGGATCTATTGAATGAAGTGCTTGGATTTCTCCACATTACTATGTCTATCCACTGAAATATCATTCCCAAAGATGAAATATAAACGATATTTTGGTAAATAACCATAACATGCTTCGAATGGAGATGTCTGAGTCGATGAATGCTTGGCAAAATTGTAGGCATGATCAATGTAGTGTAAGTTCTCATCCCAAAGCTTAGGATGTTTTCTGGAGTACCCTCAGAGTAGATGTACCTCTTTACTCTTTGCCACCTATGTCTGGCCATCAGTCTGTGGATGAAATGTTATGCTCCTCTTCTAATTAGTGTCTATTAATTCCTAAAAACATGACCAAAATTTCTCGAGAAATTGATAATATTGATCATCTACAATAAATGTGGGTAACCCAAAGTGGACCCATAGATTTTGAAAGAAAAATTGTGTTTTTTTTTTAGTTGTGACCTACTTCTTACAAGGCATTAATATACACATCTTACTGAACTTATCAACTACAACATACAAATAATCATGACCTTTCCTAGAGATAGGTAATCCCGCCACAAAATCGTTGGATGCACTTTCCCAAGGAAGTGAAGGAATAGTAAGTGGAGTATAAAATGCCAATTTCCTATTACCTGGTTTACTAGTAGCACACATAGAACACCCCTTTACATATCTTGATACAGTTTCGTTCATATGAGGCCAATAAAAATACATCTGCAACTGCGCAATTGTTTTTCCTCCACCAAAATGACCAGTAATAATAGATGTATGTGCTTCCCTTATAAGATTAATGTAACAACCTCTGGGGTAAATGTTCATATAGAAAAAACATAATAAGAACAGAGATACAATAAACATATGAACCATCAAAATCCATATATACATCAATACATTTGCACATTAAAATTAAGGGAATGAATTTTTTCATTAATAAATGCAATGAACCAACCAGACATGGGACTACCAAGTTCCATCCGACCATAGATTGGCTAAGCCAAGTCTCTCCTTAGCCAATCACCCTTGTGCGATATTCCAAGCATGAATGTGGGATCTCATACAACACATCAATCAAAAGTCATCTAGGGCTTCTAGAGGCCACCCAGCTGTTGTGGCCAGCAACAACCCCCCTTGTTCATTTAAGTGTTGTCCAAAATACGAAATGAACGGGGACCCTTAATTAAATTTAAAAAAAAAAAACAAGTTTTTTCTTTCTCCACAATAAGGTTACCGTCGTAAGCTTAGAAAGGTCTTTCGAATATTTTTAACCTAAGTTTACGATAAAGTAAAGGTATTTAAAATTGCGTTGCAAAAAAGATAGGAAATGCCTTCATTCCCCTATAATATTAATGTGCGCAAGACCCGTGTGTTGAGGAGAAAATCGCATCGCAATGAAGTAATTCTTATAAGGAAAAACTTCAAGATCTACTAATCTGCGATAACACCGATCACAAGATCGCATATCGCAGAGATAAACTGGCAATATTTGGCAAACATTAAACTTCTGCGATCGCTGCGATGTTGCGACCTGCGATGTTGCGATCGCTGTGATGATGCAATCTGCGAGCTTGCGATTTGTGATGGCACGATTTGTGATGACACGATCTTCGACATTACGTAAGCAGATCATGAATCACTTAATCACAAACCCTTCGGGCGCGCCATTCAAAGAAAAGCCACTTACCATAATCTGACCCAAGATCATGCACTTTTAATGATAGTAAATGGATTAGTTGTCAGTTATTAAATGAAATGAAGACGCGTGCTTTTGTAAAGAATTACTTCACATAAAGTGGCATATATGATATATCTATTGCATTTAAAACTCTCCCATCACCTTTCTTAATCAGTCATTTCCACTTCGCTCGTGATTTGCAAGAACGAAGAGCTAAGACGATTCAAAGCCGAACGCAGGAGTAAATGGGAAAGAAACATAAAGCTCAAGGCTCCGAGGTGAAGGAAAAGACGAAGGAGATGGCGCCTTTGTATATAGACACTGCCTGCAACAGGGACACAGGAATTTCGACATGGGAAGGCATGTATAGGCTGCTGGAGGAAGAAAATCCTACAGTAATGAAGGTTGATACTGCGTCGGGCTCACAACACTCTTCCGAGGCATCCTTAGAGGAGCTAGCATGTTCATTTCTTCACCGAATAGCAGCTAGACCCAAAATTTTACCGTATACAGATATGATCAAGTGGATACTTGACAATGCAGAGTTACACGACAGACAATTCAAGGTTCAAGGACATGGGCTCATAGGATCATTCGCCGCACAAGAATTAAAGCTTATGTATCATCTTCCTGAACCTCAGATGAGATAAAATGCACAATTTGTCAAGAAATTTGCAGCAGAGAACCCAAACCTGGCAGAGACCACTAAAGATTGGACCAAAAAAGAGGAGCCGCTCAAAAAGGACAGAAACAGTATGTATAGCACTAGTTCCCTCACCTCTCCATATTGTTTTGCTGCGGTCATTCTTTGTAGACTATTTGGGATGCCGGACATCAATAAATTTTCGTCTGAATGACTACCACTCATAGACGCTACCACAAACGCCGATATCATGGATTGGGCCAAGATATTCTCTGATAATCCATACACAGCTGTTATGAATTACTGGTCTAAAAGATCCTTGTCTCAAAGGGTCTATCATCCTTTTTATCTGTCTGCGTATATTTTGGATTCTATTTTCTATGTGTCTAAATTCCCCACTATGGGTTGGAAATGGACTACCCAGAACCCATTACCTCTCCATGTTTATCATAAGATGTTATGGGATTCCCAGTTCGTCCCGTACTTCTATCAGATTTGTCACAGGCTTATCTTACCCCTGCATAGAATGATGTGTGATGAATATGAAAAGAAAAGAGCAAGTGCACCCACAACAAACGAGGGTCATAAGGAATTGCTCTTTAACAAATGGGACGATTAAATCAGGTAGGCAGAACAAGCAGCGGAGTCAACGGCCACGAAGGCAAACATTATTATCGACTATGTAAATGATAATTTACACAGGGCCAACTTAATTGCATAAACCACCCTGGGGTACCTCCAAATAAATCACGACTGGAGGCAAAATGGAATCAGAAGGCACCAGAAAAGGGAAAAGCGATCCAGGCACTGAATAGTTTAAATTGGGAGTGTTACTGGGCATACTTAGTCAAGCCACACAGTCAATGGATGACTGTGAAATGCATCATAAACTCAGCTGAGAAAGTAGTGCCAACTCTCATAGATTCTGTTTTCGCAGCCCAGCTCAGCGCAGAAGTTGGCCAACCGACTCTTCTCAAGTCCATGATGAACACTTGCAGTTTTAAGGACCAAGTACATATGTAGCCTTATTTTTAGAAGTTTTTCTTTTTCTTTTTATTAGATTAGAAAAAGGATGGTCATTTGAAAACCGTATCCTAAATTTTGTAAAGACACTATTATTAGAATTAGGAAGTAGTATTTTAACCCTTCTCATGCATTTAGAGAAGGGTTCAGAGATTTGTCAAAAACTTGTCCTCGGAACATGCACTTCTGCACCCTCAGAGGAGGTTTTGATGAATGGATGGATCGAGATTTATTTTTATTTGCATTTGATGTCTACTACTGACGTTGCACTTTTGTACTCTTAGTAGATGTTAGAAGAAGTAGAGATAGATCTTTTTTTTTGCTTGAAGTTTGTGAGTAGGATTAGTCATAAATGGTACTTTTATCTCTTGGGAATTTCTGCTTATATTCTTTAAGTGATTTACAGTTTTAAGTTGTTTATATGTTATTGCATGAATGTATGGGTTACCATTTGGCACTTCTGTACGGTGGAGTCATTTGTTTATGTCTGACATATGAATAACTTACTATGCGATATGTTGTTCACAACAGTTTTGCCTAACTTCTTATGTAAAGTGGTTTATCTCAATTGATTTCTATTCTTATGATAGCTAAATGATCTTTGTTACCAGTTATTGTTCGAAATCTCTTTAGATCGCATAATAGAAGATATACATCCCGGGTTAGCGTATATTAGATGTGTTGTTTCTCATTAGATTACAATAGCATAGAGTTAGTTTAAGAATTTGAATTAAATTAGCTTTAAAGTACTCTTAGATCAGCATTATCCAACTCTACACACACACACACCCTCAGATTGGGAAACTGGTCCCATTATCCCCAGTCGGACCCGCTATACCAAACGGATAAGGAGCTGCCAACCAAGGTCCAAACCGGGTGGGTATCCCCCTTGTTATCGACCCGATTTTCGAGGCTTCAACATATTTGGCGCTAGAAGGAGGGCTTGAACATAGTGTCTGTTGGAATGATTTTTAATTGTAACATTTGAATCTGGATGGCTACTCACAAACTTCCCATTTGGAGTTGCATCCATGTTCCTACCTCTTCCAACACTCCACCTGATGTGGTAAGACTCTTGTCTCAGGTAAAATTCAATGGTAAGGATAATTCTTCTGATTTTATTCATGCTCTTCAATTTATTCAAAGAGTTTTAAGTTATGATATTCAAAAAATTGATGAAGGCGTTTTATGCAGAATTTTTACTCTTACATTCACGGCGGAAGCTAGAAAGTGGTGCAGAAACCTCCCAGTTGCATCGATTCATCGCTAGGACCAATTCGTCAAAACTTTCATTTTTGAATTTGATTGTTATGACTATGACCATGTATATGATGAAATTGATTATCTATGGGAACAAGATGAATCTGTTAGGGATTTTAATATGCGATTTCATCTTAATTGTCTAAAGTACGATCTTGAAAGTGAACTCATAGATGAAGAATATTTAGATTATGCTGAACACTCCCCGCCTGCTATATCTGATCAAGTAGAAATTAGTTCGAGTTTTGTCTGATTTCTTTCTAATATGAACGATAATTCCAATTTGAATATACGAATCACTCATAATGAAGAAAGTCCCCAAAGTCTAGGAGTCATCCATACTCTAATACAAGAAGACAAAAGCGAGAATGCTGGAGGGAGCCTGCCTTGGAACCAGGAGATGAATTTGATACAAGGTTAGATAATATCATTGCAAGTCAACGAATGTAAATGCGAAGGTTAGAACAACAAAATATTTCTCTTTCAAAAAGTATCAGTACACAAAGGTATGATCTAAAGCCCGATGTCTATGTTGAATCTAATGAAAAAAGATTTTTCCATGATGATATTTTTAAATGCATTGTTTCAGAATCACACTTTTCTCTTTATCCTGATGTTTTTAGTGATGATAACTTTTCCCCTCTCAATATTAAAGATATTTCAAAAAGCACAAAGGATTATTCAAATGAGTCATCATTAGGTTTTCAAGATAAAAAGATAGCTATAGAACATCCTTTGGTTATTTTCAAACAAGAATCACTTGACTTTCCTTGTCTGAAAATATATGATGAAAAAGAAGAATCTAGGGAAACCTGTAAAATCATTTATGATGGTTACTTTGACAACGATGATGTTATTGATTTATCTCAAGTAACCCATCAAAACTCAGATAATGAGAGATATTCTAATTTGGAAATCATACCATTCAATCCTCATTTCAAAGCGAAAGATCATTCGCCTGATTTTACTAGCCAAGACAATATCCCGATCTATGATTCATATCATGAAGAACCCCCCATGCTTGTTCACAATCATAACTTTTCTTCTGATTCACAAGACTTGGCCAGTTCTTATGAACAGCAAAATATTACAAGCCAATCCCAGTTGTGCTGTAACTTTATTTGTACAGATAATCATTTTTTTATTTCTCACTTGCACTCATTTTGTACAAAATCAGATTGTGTTTTAAATTTTCAGACTTTTGATAGAATACCTTGGTATGTTGAGAACCTGATCAAAGAACATTCAAAAGATGAGCTACCATTTTGGAAAGTTAAACTGTGTCAAGGAAGTTTAGAACTTCCTCTATTACAATATCATCAATCCATAACAGAAATTCATCCTCATTTTTATGATCCAATAGATATCCAGCTGGGAAGAAATTTTCATGAGAAAGAAATTTCGGACAGAATTCAAACTGAAGTTATACATTCTTATTCCACATCCAACATTAACAGTCCAAGAAAATTTTTGTTCTTAACACTGATGTTGAAAAGTTACATACGTGTAGGAATAAAAATGAGAAGATGGCTCCACTGGAAATATCATTGCACCTAGTCAAATTTTTGTATATAGTTAGGATAGGAGTAGGAGTAGTTTAGTTAGGTTATTATGTTTACTTTTAATAGTTGGTAGGCAAAATAAGAGAAGAGATTATCCCTATTCTCTACATAACCCTAGGGAATGTATACCTCTCATTTCATTAAATATTTTTCTCCGTAATAAAAATTGTTATGGTTAGCAACATTTGGCATTTACTAAAGTCACCTTTTCTCTATTAAGATTTTGAACTCTTGCTTCTATAAACAACAAATCTTTTTGGAAACTTGATCTTTATTATCAATGGAACTTTAACCCAGATATGATACTAGTTTCAACTCCAAAAAATTTGAAGAAAGAAATCTTAGTGAAGGAATTGTCTTACGTCAGTAAAATGAAAGGCGTCAATAGCAAAATAAGGGGTCCCTGTAGAAACATCTATTTCCAAAGAAGCTCTATTATTGTCATCCAGAACTTTCTTAAGGAAAGAAAATTGACTTCCTCCCTGCTAAAGGAAATCGCAGCATTCAGGAAAACAATCCAAGAAAACACTATATCTCAAAGAATAAGAGGTCTCATCACGAGTCGGCTTATCATGATCGCAAATATTATAACTTGCTGGCTTTGCCAACACTGTCCACTAAAACAGGGCAACGACTCAAGATTGTTGCAATCAAAAGACAAGGGGTCTCATCATGAGCTAGCTTGTTCAGCAAAAGTGTAAATCAAGTGAATGACTGTGTCATAATTTGGCCACCAAACCAAGACATTGTTCTTTAGAGAATAAAAAATAAAAAAGTGTCAGAATGGGTTTTTCTCTGAAAGGTTGTAAATAACCTTAAGCAGGATAAAGGATCATTACTGGGTAATAGGTAACCCTGTCGAGGCTATGGACGCCTGCTGGCAGCAGAGGCTCTACCTACGACAAAGAAGCATCTTTAAAAAGGACTGCTATACAGGGAAGGCTTTATTTTGATTTTTATTTCAAGACCAAGTAATGGCTGATGTAAATGCAAGGACAAGCTAAGGGTACAAGTAATTAAAATAGAAAGGGATTGAAACAAAATATCATTGACAGTTTGAAGTATAATATGTTTAATCTTTCTATAATAAAGTTCAAGTTTTCTGAGAATTTTTTTTTTGTTTTCGGAAGTTTGAAAAACGTCAATAGAAGATCAGATATAACTGGTTCTCCCAAGTGAATCACCAATTGTTGTGGCCAGCAACAACCCCCCTTGTTCATTTAAGTGTTGTCCAAAATACAAAATGAATGGGGACCCTTAATTAAATTTTTAAGAAAAAACAAGTTTTTTCTTTTTTCAAAATAAGGTTACCGTCGTAAGCTTAGAAAGGTCTTTCAAATATTTTTAACCTAAGTTTACAATAAGGTAAGGGTCTTTAAAATTGCGTTGCAAAAAAGCTAGGAAATGCCTTCATTCCCCTATAATATTGGTATGTGCAAGACCGTCGTGTTAAGCATAACATCGCATCGCAATGAAGTAATGCCCATAAGGAAAAACTTCAAGATCTACTGATCCGCGATAACACCGATCGCAAGATTGCATATCGCAGAAATAAACTGGCAATATCTGGCAAACATTAAACTTTTGCGACCACTGCGATGTTGCGATCGCTGTGATGATGCAATCTGCGAGCTTGCGATTTGCGATGGCACGATTTGTGATGACACGATCTTTGACGTTACATAAGCAGATCATGAATCACTTAATCACGAATCCTTTGGGTGCGCCATTCAAAGAAAAGACACTTAACATAATCTGACCCAAGATCATGCGCTTTTAATGATAGTAAATGGATTAGTTGTTAGTTATTAAATGAAATGAATATGTGTGCTTTTGTAAAGAATTACTTCACGTAAAGTGGCATATTTGATATATCTGTTGCATTTAAAACTCTCCCATCACCTTTCTTAATCAGTCATTTCCACTTCGCTCGTGATCTGCAGGAACGAAGAGCTAAGATGATTCAAAGCCAAACGCAGGAGCAAATGGGAAAGAAACATAAAGCTCAAGGCTCCGAGGCAAAGGAAAAGACAAAGGAGATGGCACCTTTGTATACAAACACTACCTACAATAGGGATGCAGGAATTTCGACATGGGAAGGCATGTATAGGCTGCTGGAGGAAGAAAATCCTAGAGTAATGAAGGTTGATACTGCCGCGGGCTCACAACACTCCTCCGAGGCATCCTTAGAGGAGCTAGAATGTTCATTTCTTCACCGAATAGCTGCTAGACCCAAAATTTTACCGTATACAGATATGATCAAGTGGATACTTGACAATGCAGAGTTACACAACAGACAATTCAAGGTTCAAGGACATTGGCTCATAGGATCATTCGCAGCGCAAGACTTAAAGCTTATGTATCATCTTCCTGAACCTCAGACGACATCCATTGAACAATTTGTAAAAAATTTGCAACAGAGAACCCAAACCTGGTAGAGACCACTAAAGATTGAACCAGAAAAGAGGAGGCGCTCAAAAAGGACAAAAACGGTATGTACAACACTAGTTCCCTCACCTCTCCGTATTGTTTTGCTGTGGCCATTCTTTGTAGACTATTTTGGATGCCGGACATCAATAAATTTTCATCTGAATGGCTACCACTCATAGACGCTTCCACAAACGCCGATATTGTGGATTGGGCCAAGATATTCTCTGATAATATATACACAGCTGTTATGAATTACCGGTCTAAAAGATCCTTGTCTCGAAGGGTCTATCATCCTTTTTATCTGTCTGCGTATACTTTGGATTCTATTTGCTATGTGTCTAAATTCCCCACTATGGGTTGGAAATGGACTACCTAGAACCCATTACCTCTCCATGTTTATCAAAAGATGTTATGGGATTCCCAGTTTGTCCCGTACTTCTGTCAGATTTGTCACGGGCTTATCTTACCCCTACATAGAATGATGTGTGATGAAAATGAAAAGAAAAGAGCAAGTGCACCCACAATAAATGAGGGTCATAAGGAATTGCTCTTTAACAAATGGGACGATCAAATAAGGCAGGGAGAACAAGCAGCGGAGATAGCGGCCACGCAAGCAAACATTCTTATCGACTGTGTAAATGAGAATTTACAATGGGCCAACTTAATCGCAGAAACCACCCGGGGTACCTACCAAATAAATCACGACTGGAGGCAGAATGGAAGTAGAAGGCGTAGGAAAAGGGGAAAGCGATCCAGGCATTGAACATGTTAAAATGGGAGTATTACTGGGCATACTTAGTCAAGCCACACAGTCAATGGATGACTGTGAAATGCATCATAAACTCAGCCGAGAAAGTAGTGCCAGCTCTAATATATTCTGTTTTCGCAGCCCAGCTCAGCGGAGAAGTCGGCCAACCGACTCTTCTCAAGTCCATGATGAACACTTGCAGTTTTAAGGACCAATTACAGAAGTAGCCTTATTTTTAGAAGTTTGTTTTTTCTTTTTATTAGATTAGAAAAAGGACGGTCATTTGAAAACTGTATCATAA
Organism: Pinus taeda; assembly: GCA_000404065.3. Classification (NCBI taxonomy): domain Eukaryota; kingdom Viridiplantae; phylum Streptophyta; class Pinopsida; order Pinales; family Pinaceae; genus Pinus; species Pinus taeda. Next base: position 13,145 of record APFE031108324.1, read on the forward strand.
ATTTTGTAAAGACACTATTATTAGAATTAGGAAGTAGTATTTTAACCCTTCTCATGCATTTAGAGAAGGGTCCAGAGATT